>JAHNEJ010000195.1:0-233903 GCA_022559845.1 Amorphophallus konjac | reverse complement strand
ACAAGTCACTTTCATCTCCCCGGTCGCGTTGGAATGATCGGCACGGCCGTCCGACGGTATTTCAAGTTTTAGACCCCCGGACCCGACCTGGTAGTTCATTTAAGCTAAGTGTATTTTAAAACTGAACTTTGAGCGCCGAGCTCAAACCGGACATCCGATTTGGATTCCGTCAGTTCTGACAAGTCACTTTCATCTCCCCGGTCGTGTTGGAATGATCGGCACGGCCGTCCGACCGGTATTTCCAATTTTAGACCCCCGGACCCGACCTGGTAGTTCATTTAAACTAAGTGTATTTTAAAACTGAACTTTGAGCGCCGAGCTCAAACCGGGCATCCGATTTGGATTCCGTCAGTTCTGACAAGTCACTTTCATCTCCCCGGTCGCGTTGGAATGATCGGCACGGCCGTCCGACCGGTATTTCAATTTTAGACCCCCGGACCCGACCTGGTAGTTCATTTAAACTAAGTGTATTTTAAAACTGAACTTTGAGCGCCGAGCTCAAACCGGACATCCGATTTGGATTCCGTCAGTTCTGACAAGTCACTTTCATCTCCCCGGTAGTGTTGGAATGATCGGCACGGCCGTCCGACCGGTATTTCCAATTTTAGACCCCCGGACCCGACCTGTAGTTCATTTAAACTAAGTGTATTTTAAAACTGAACTTTGAGCGCCGAGCTCAAACCGGACATCCGATTTGGATTCCGTCAGTTCTGACAAGTCACTTTCATCTCCCCGGTCGCGTTGGAATGATCGGCACGGCCGTCCGACCGGTATTTCCAATTTTAGACCCCCGGACCCGACCTGGTAGTTCATTTAAACTAAGTGTATTTTAAAACTGAACTTTGAGCGCCGAGCTCAAACCGGACATCCGATTTGGATTCCGTCAGTTCTGACAAGTCACTTTCATCTCCCCGGTCGCGTTGGAATGATCGGCACGGCCGTCCGACCGGTATTTCCAATTTTAGACCCCCGGACCCGACCTGGTAGTTCATTTAAACTAAGTGTATTTTAAAACTGAACTTTGAGCGCCGAGCTCAAACCGGACATCCGATTTGGATTCCGTCAGTTCTGACAAGTCACTTTCATCTCCCCGGTCGCGTTGGAATGATCGGCACGGCCGTCCGACCGGTATTTCCAATTTTAGACCCCCGGACCCGACCTGATAGTTCATTTAAACTAAGTGTATTTTAAAACTGAACTTTGAGCGCCGAGCTCAAACCGGACATCCGATTTGGATTCCGTCAGTTCTGACAAGTCACTTTCATCTCCCCGGTCGTGTTGGAATGATCGGCACGGCCGTCCGACCGGTATTTCCAATTTTAGACCCCCGGACCCGACCTGGTAGTTCATTTAAACTAAGTGTATTTTAAAACTGAACTTTGAGCGCCGAGCTCAAACCGGACATCCGATTTGGATTCCGTCAGTTCTGACAAGTCACTTTCATCTCCCCGGTCGCGTTGGAATGATCGGCACGGCCGTCCGACCGGTATTTCCAATTTTAGACCCCCGGACCCGACCTGATAGTTCATTTAAACTAAGTGTATTTTAAAACTGAACTTTGAGCGCCGAGCTCAAACCGGACATCCGATTTGGATTCCGTCAGTTCTGACAAGTCACTTTCATCTCCCCGGTCGTGTTGGAATGATCGGCACGGCCGTCCGACCTGTATTTCCAATTTTAGACCCCCGGACCCGACCTGGTAGTTCATTTAAACTAAGTGTATTTTAAAACTGAACTTTGAGCGCCGAGCTCAAACCGGACATCCGATTTGGATTCCGTCAGTTCTGACAAGTCACTTTCATCTCCCCGGTCGCGTTGGAATGATCGGCACGGCCGTCCGACCGGTATTTCCAATTTTAGACCCCCGACCCGACCTGGTAGTTCATTTAAACTAAGTGTATTTTAAAACTGAACTTTGAGCGCCGAGCTCAAACCGGACATCCGATTTGGATTCCGTCAGTTCTGACAAGTCACTTTCATCTCCCCGGTCGTGTTGGAATGATCGGCACGGCCGTCCGACCGGTATTTCCAATTTTAGACCCCCGGACCCGACCTGGTAGTTCATTTAAACTAAGTGTATTTTAAAACTGAACTTTGAGCGCCGAGCTCAAACCGGGCATCCGATTTGGATTCCGTCAGTTCTGACAAGTCACTTTCATCTCCCCGGTCGTGTTGGAATGATCGGCACGGCCGTCCGACCGGTATTTCCAATTTTAGACCCCCGGACCCGACCTGGTAGTTCATTTAAACTAAGTGTATTTTAAAACTGAACTTTGAGCGCCGAGCTCAAACCGGACATCCGATTTGGATTCCGTCAGTTCTGACAAGTCACTTTCATCTCCCCGGTCGTGTTGGAATGATCGGCACGGCCGTCCGACCGGTATTTCCAATTTTAGACCCCCGGACCCGACCTGGTAGTTCATTTAAACTAAGTGTATTTTAAAACTGAACTTTGAGCGCCGAGCTCAAACCGGGCATCCGATTTGGATTCCGTCAGTTCTGACAAGTCACTTTCATCTCCCCGGTCGCGTTGGAATGATCGGCACGGCCGTCCGACCGGTATTTCAATTTTAGACCCCCGGACCCGACCTGGTAGTTCATTTAAACTAAGTGTATTTTAAAACTGAACTTTGAGCGCCGAGCTCAAACCGGACATCCGATTTGGATTCCGTCAGTTCTGACAAGTCACTTTCATCTCCCCGGTCGTGTTGGAATGATCGGCACGGCCGTCCGACCGGTATTTCCAATTTTAGACCCCCGGACCCGACCTGGTAGTTCATTTAAACTAAGTGTATTTTAAAACTGAACTTTGAGCGCCGAGCTCAAACCGGACATCCGATTTGGATTCCGTCAGTTCTGACAAGTCACTTTCATCTCCCCGGTCGTGTTGGAATGATCGGCACGGCCGTCCGACCGGTATTTCCAATTTTAGACCCCCGGACCCGACCTGGTAGTTCATTTAAACTAAGTGTATTTTAAAACTGAACTTTGAGCGCCGAGCTCAAACCGGGCATCCGATTTGGATTCCGTCAGTTCTGACAAGTCACTTTCATCTCCCCGGTCGTGTTGGAATGATCGGCACGGCCGTCCGACCGGTATTTCCAATTTTAGACCCCCGGACCCGACCTGGTAGTTCATTTAAACTAAGTGTATTTTAAAACTGAACTTTGAGCGCCGAGCTCAAACCGGGCATCCGATTTGGATTCCGTCAGTTCTGACAAGTCACTTTCATCTCCCCGGTCGCGTTGGAATGATCGGCACGGCCGTCCGACCGGTATTTCCAATTTTAGACCCCCGGACCCGACCTGGTAGTTCATTTAAACTAAGTGTATTTTAAAACTGAACTTTGAGCGCCGAGCTCAAACCGGACATCCGATTTGGATTCCGTCAGTTCTGACAAGTCACTTTCATCTCCCCGGTCGTGTTGGAATGATCGGCACGGCCGTCCGACCGGTATTTCAATTTTAGACCCCCGGACCCGACCTGGTAGTTCATTTAAACTAAGTGTATTTTAAAACTGAACTTTGAGCGCCGAGCTCAAACCGGACATCCGATTTGGATTCCGTCAGTTCTGACAAGTCACTTTCATCTCCCCGGTCGTGTTGGAATGATCGGCACGGCCGTCCGACCGGTATTTCCAATTTTAGACCCCCGGACCCGACCTGGTAGTTCATTTAAACTAAGTGTATTTTAAAACTGAACTTTGAGCGCCGAGCTCAAACCGGGCATCCGATTTGGATTCCGTCAGTTCTGACAAGTCACTTTCATCTCCCCGGTCGTGTTGGAATGATCGGCACGGCCGTCCGACCGGTATTTCCAATTTTAGACCCCCGGACCCGACCTGGTAGTTCATTTAAACTAAGTGTATTTTAAAACTGAACTTTGAGCGCCGAGCTCAAACCGGACATCCGATTTGGATTCCGTCAGTTCTGACAAGTCACTTTCATCTCCCCGGTCGTGTTGGAATGATCGGCACGGCCGTCCGACCGGTATTTCCAATTTTAGACCCCCGGACCCGACCTGGTAGTTCATTTAAACTAAGTGTATTTTAAAACTGAACTTTGAGCGCCGAGCTCAAACCGGACATCCGATTTGGATTCCGTCAGTTCTGACAAGTCACTTTCATCTCCCCGGTCGTGTTGGAATGATCGGCACGGCCGTCCGACCGGTATTTCCAATTTTAGACCCCCGGACCCGACCTGATAGTTCATTTAAACTAAGTGTATTTTAAAACTGAACTTTGAGCGCCGAGCTCAAACCGGACATCCGATTTGGATTCCGTCAGTTCTGACAAGTCACTTTCATCTCCCCGGTCGTGTTGGAATGATCGGCACGGCCGTCCGACCGGTATTTCCAATTTTAGACCCCCGGACCCGACCTGGTAGTTCATTTAAACTAAGTGTATTTTAAAACTGAACTTTGAGCGCCGAGCTCAAACCGGACATCCGATTTGGATTCCGTCAGTTCTGACAAGTCACTTTCATCTCCCCGGTCGTGTTGGAATGATCGGCACGGCCGTCCGACCGGTATTTCCAATTTTAGACCCCCGGACCCGACCTGGTAGTTCATTTAAACTAAGTGTATTTTAAAACTGAACTTTGAGCGCCGAGCTCAAACCGGACATCCGATTTGGATTCCGTCAGTTCTGACAAGTCACTTTCATCTCCCCGGTCGTGTTGGAATGATCGGCACGGCCGTCCGACCGGTATTTCCAATTTTAGACCCCCGGACCCGACCTGGTAGTTCATTTAAACTAAGTGTATTTTAAAACTGAACTTTGAGCGCCGAGCTCAAACCGGACATCCGATTTGGATTCCGTCAGTTCTGACAAGTCACTTTCATCTCCCCGGTCGCGTTGGAATGATCGGCACGGCCGTCCGACCGGTATTTCCAATTTTAGACCCCCGGACCCGACCTGGTAGTTCATTTAAACTAAGTGTATTTTAAAACTGAACTTTGAGCGCCGAGCTCAAACCGGGCATCCGATTTGGATTCCGTCAGTTCTGACAAGTCACTTTCATCTCCCCGGTCGCGTTGGAATGATCGGCACGGCCGTCCGACCGGTATTTCAATTTTAGACCCCCGGACCCGACCTGATAGTTCATTTAAACTAAGTGTATTTTAAAACTGAACTTTGAGCGCCGAGCTCAAACCGGACATCCGATTTGGATTCCGTCAGTTCTGACAAGTCACTTTCATCTCCCCGGTCGTGTTGGAATGATCGGCACGGCCGTCCGACCGGTATTTCCAATTTTAGACCCCCGGACCCGACCTGATAGTTCATTTAAACTAAGTGTATTTTAAAACTGAACTTTGAGCGCCGAGCTCAAACCGGACATCCGATTTGGATTCCGTCAGTTCTGACAAGTCACTTTCATCTCCCCGGTCGTGTTGGAATGATCGGCACGGCCGTCCGACCGGTATTTCCAATTTTAGACCCCCGGACCCGACCTGATAGTTCATTTAAACTAAGTGTATTTTAAAACTGAACTTTGAGCGCCGAGCTCAAACCGGACATCCGATTTGGATTCCGTCAGTTCTGACAAGTCACTTTCATCTCCCCGGTCGTGTTGGAATGATCGGCACGGCCGTCCGACCGGTATTTCCAATTTTAGACCCCCGGACCCGACCTGGTAGTTCATTTAAACTAAGTGTATTTTAAAACTGAACTTTGAGCGCCGAGCTCAAACCGGACATCCGATTTGGATTCCGTCAGTTCTGACAAGTCACTTTCATCTCCCCGGTCGTGTTGGAATGATCGGCACGGCCGTCCGACCGGTATTTCAATTTTAGACCCCCGGACCCGACCTGGTAGTTCATTTAAACTAAGTGTATTTTAAAACTGAACTTTGAGCGCCGAGCTCAAACCGGACATCCGATTTGGATTCCGTCAGTTCTGACAAGTCACTTTCATCTCCCCGGTCGTGTTGGAATGATCGGCACGGCCGTCCGACCGGTATTTCAATTTTAGACCCCCGGACCCGACCTGGTAGTTCATTTAAACTAAGTGTATTTTAAAACTGAACTTTGAGCGCCGAGCTCAAACCGGACATCCGATTTGGATTCCGTCAGTTCTGACAAGTCACTTTCATCTCCCCGGTCGCGTTGGAATGATCGGCACGGCCGTCCGACCGGTATTTCCAATTTTAGACCCCCGGACCCGACCTGGTAGTTCATTTAAACTAAGTGTATTTTAAAACTGAACTTTGAGCGCCGAGCTCAAACCGGACATCCGATTTGGATTCCGTCAGTTCTGACAAGTCACTTTCATCTCCCCGGTCGTGTTGGAATGATCGGCACGGCCGTCCGACCGGTATTTCCAATTTTAGACCCCCGGACCCGACCTGGTAGTTCATTTAAACTAAGTGTATTTTAAAACTGAACTTTGAGCGCCGAGCTCAAACCGGACATCCGATTTGGATTCCGTCAGTTCTGACAAGTCACTTTCATCTCCCCGGTCGTGTTGGAATGATCGGCACGGCCGTCCGACCGGTATTTCCAATTTTAGACCCCCGGACCCGACCTGGTAGTTCATTTAAACTAAGTGTATTTTAAAACTGAACTTTGAGCGCCGAGCTCAAACCGGACATCCGATTTGGATTCCGTCAGTTCTGACAAGTCACTTTCATCTCCCCGGTCGTGTTGGAATGATCGGCACGGCCGTCCGACCGGTATTTCCAATTTTAGACCCCCGGACCCGACCTGGTAGTTCATTTAAACTAAGTGTATTTTAAAACTGAACTTTGAGCGCCGAGCTCAAACCGGACATCCGATTTGGATTCCGTCAGTTCTGACAAGTCACTTTCATCTCCCCGGTCGTGTTGGAATGATCGGCACGGCCGTCCGACCGGTATTTCCAATTTTAGACCCCCGGACCCGACCTGGTAGTTCATTTAAACTAAGTGTATTTTAAAACTGAACTTTGAGCGCCGAGCTCAAACCGGGCATCCGATTTGGATTCCGTCAGTTCTGACAAGTCACTTTCATCTCCCCGGTCGTGTTGGAATGATCGGCACGGCCGTCCGACCGGTATTTCCAATTTTAGACCCCCGGACCCGACCTGATAGTTCATTTAAACTAAGTGTATTTTAAAACTGAACTTTGAGCGCCGAGCTCAAACCGGACATCCGATTTGGATTCCGTCAGTTCTGACAAGTCACTTTCATCTCCCCGGTCGTGTTGGAATGATCGGCACGGCCGTCCGACCGGTATTTCCAATTTTAGACCCCCGGACCCGACCTGGTAGTTCATTTAAACTAAGTGTATTTTAAAACTGAACTTTGAGCGCCGAGCTCAAACCGGACATCCGATTTGGATTCCGTCAGTTCTGACAAGTCACTTTCATCTCCCCGGTCGTGTTGGAATGATCGGCACGGCCGTCCGACCGGTATTTCCAATTTTAGACCCCCGGACCCGACCTGGTAGTTCATTTAAACTAAGTGTATTTTAAAACTGAACTTTGAGCGCCGAGCTCAAACCGGGCATCCGATTTGGATTCCGTCAGTTCTGACAAGTCACTTTCATCTCCCCGGTCGCGTTGGAATGATCGGCACGGCCGTCCGACCGGTATTTCCAATTTTAGACCCCCGGACCCGACCTGATAGTTCATTTAAACTAAGTGTATTTTAAAACTGAACTTTGAGCGCCGAGCTCAAACCGGACATCCGATTTGGATTCCGTCAGTTCTGACAAGTCACTTTCATCTCCCCGGTCGTGTTGGAATGATCGGCACGGCCGTCCGACCGGTATTTCCAATTTTAGACCCCCGGACCCGACCTGGTAGTTCATTTAAACTAAGTGTATTTTAAAACTGAACTTTGAGCGCCGAGCTCAAACCGGGCATCCGATTTGGATTCCGTCAGTTCTGACAAGTCACTTTCATCTCCCCGGTCGCGTTGGAATGATCGGCACGGCCGTCCGACCGGTATTTCCAATTTTAGACCCCCGGACCCGACCTGATAGTTCATTTAAACTAAGTGTATTTTAAAACTGAACTTTGAGCGCCGAGCTCAAACCGGACATCCGATTTGGATTCCGTCAGTTCTGACAAGTCACTTTCATCTCCCCGGTCGTGTTGGAATGATCGGCACGGCCGTCCGACCGGTATTTCCAATTTTAGACCCCCGGACCCGACCTGGTAGTTCATTTAAACTAAGTGTATTTTAAAACTGAACTTTGAGCGCCGAGCTCAAACCGGGCATCCGATTTGGATTCCGTCAGTTCTGACAAGTCACTTTCATCTCCCCGGTCGCGTTGGAATGATCGGCACGGCCGTCCGACCGGTATTTCCAATTTTAGACCCCCGGACCCGACCTGATAGTTCATTTAAACTAAGTGTATTTTAAAACTGAACTTTGAGCGCCGAGCTCAAACCGGACATCCGATTTGGATTCCGTCAGTTCTGACAAGTCACTTTCATCTCCCCGGTCGTGTTGGAATGATCGGCACGGCCGTCCGACCGGTATTTCCAATTTTAGACCCCCGGACCCGACCTGGTAGTTCATTTAAACTAAGTGTATTTTAAAACTGAACTTTGAGCGCCGAGCTCAAACCGGACATCCGATTTGGATTCCGTCAGTTCTGACAAGTCACTTTCATCTCCCCGGTCGCGTTGGAATGATCGGCACGGCCGTCCGACCGGTATTTCCAATTTTAGACCCCCGGACCCGACCTGATAGTTCATTTAAACTAAGTGTATTTTAAAACTGAACTTTGAGCGCCGAGCTCAAACCGGACATCCGATTTGGATTCCGTCAGTTCTGACAAGTCACTTTCATCTCCCCGGTCGTGTTGGAATGATCGGCACGGCCGTCCGACCGGTATTTCCAATTTTAGACCCCCGGACCCGACCTGGTAGTTCATTTAAACTAAGTGTATTTTAAAACTGAACTTTGAGCGCCGAGCTCAAACCGGACATCCGATTTGGATTCCGTCAGTTCTGACAAGTCACTTTCATCTCCCCGGTCGCGTTGGAATGATCGGCACGGCCGTCCGACCGGTATTTCCAATTTTAGACCCCCGGACCCGACCTGATAGTTCATTTAAACTAAGTGTATTTTAAAACTGAACTTTGAGCGCCGAGCTCAAACCGGACATCCGATTTGGATTCCGTCAGTTCTGACAAGTCACTTTCATCTCCCCGGTCGTGTTGGAATGATCGGCACGGCCGTCCGACCGGTATTTCCAATTTTAGACCCCCGGACCCGACCTGGTAGTTCATTTAAACTAAGTGTATTTTAAAACTGAACTTTGAGCGCCGAGCTCAAACCGGCATCCGATTTGGATTCCGTCAGTTCTGACAAGTCACTTTCATCTCCCCGGTCGCGTTGGAATGATCGGCACGGCCGTCCGACCGGTATTTCCAATTTTAGACCCCCGGACCCGACCTGATAGTTCATTTAAACTAAGTGTATTTTAAAACTGAACTTTGAGCGCCGAGCTCAAACCGGGCATCCGATTTGGATTCCGTCAGTTCTGACAAGTCACTTTCATCTCCCCGGTCGTGTTGGAATGATCGGCACGGCCGTCCGACCGGTATTTCCAATTTTAGACCCCCGGACCCGACCTGGTAGTTCATTTAAACTAAGTGTATTTTAAAACTGAACTTTGAGCGCCGAGCTCAAACCGGACATCCGATTTGGATTCCGTCAGTTCTGACAAGTCACTTTCATCTCCCCGGTCGTGTTGGAATGATCGGCACGGCCGTCCGACCGGTATTTCCAATTTTAGACCCCCGGACCCGACCTGGTAGTTCATTTAAACTAAGTGTATTTTAAAACTGAACTTTGAGCGCCGAGCTCAAACCGGACATCCGATTTGGATTCCGTCAGTTCTGACAAGTCACTTTCATCTCCCCGGTCGTGTTGGAATGATCGGCACGGCCGTCCGACCGGTATTTCCAATTTTAGACCCCCGGACCCGACCTGGTAGTTCATTTAAACTAAGTGTATTTTAAAACTGAACTTTGAGCGCCGAGCTCAAACCGGACATCCGATTTGGATTCCGTCAGTTCTGACAAGTCACTTTCATCTCCCCGGTCGTGTTGGAATGATCGGCACGGCCGTCCGACCGGTATTTCCAATTTTAGACCCCCGGACCCGACCTGGTAGTTCATTTAAACTAAGTGTATTTTAAAACTGAACTTTGAGCGCCGAGCTCAAACCGGACATCCGATTTGGATTCCGTCAGTTCTGACAAGTCACTTTCATCTCCCCGGTCGTGTTGGAATGATCGGCACGGCCGTCCGACCGGTATTTCCAATTTTAGACCCCCGGACCCGACCTGATAGTTCATTTAAACTAAGTGTATTTTAAAACTGAACTTTGAGCGCCGAGCTCAAACCGGACATCCGATTTGGATTCCGTCAGTTCTGACAAGTCACTTTCATCTCCCCGGTCGTGTTGGAATGATCGGCACGGCCGTCCGACCGGTATTTCCAATTTTAGACCCCCGGACCCGACCTGGTAGTTCATTTAAACTAAGTGTATTTTAAAACTGAACTTTGAGCGCCGAGCTCAAACCGGACATCCGATTTGGATTCCGTCAGTTCTGACAAGTCACTTTCATCTCCCCGGTCGTGTTGGAATGATCGGCACGGCCGTCCGACCGGTATTTCCAATTTTAGACCCCCGGACCCGACCTGGTAGTTCATTTAAACTAAGTGTATTTTAAAACTGAACTTTGAGCGCCGAGCTCAAACCGGACATCCGATTTGGATTCCGTCAGTTCTGACAAGTCACTTTCATCTCCCCGGTCGTGTTGGAATGATCGGCACGGCCGTCCGACCGGTATTTCCAATTTTAGACCCCCGGACCCGACCTGGTAGTTCATTTAAACTAAGTGTATTTTAAAACTGAACTTTGAGCGCCGAGCTCAAACCGGACATCCGATTTGGATTCCGTCAGTTCTGACAAGTCACTTTCATCTCCCCGGTCGTGTTGGAATGATCGGCACGGCCGTCCGACCGGTATTTCCAATTTTAGACCCCCGGACCCGACCTGGTAGTTCATTTAAACTAAGTGTATTTTAAAACTGAACTTTGAGCGCCGAGCTCAAACCGGACATCCGATTTGGATTCCGTCAGTTCTGACAAGTCACTTTCATCTCCCCGGTCGCGTTGGAATGATCGGCACGGCCGTCCGACCGGTATTTCAATTTTAGACCCCCGGACCCGACCTGGTAGTTCATTTAAACTAAGTGTATTTTAAAACTGAACTTTGAGCGCCGAGCTCAAACCGGACATCCGATTTGGATTCCGTCAGTTCTGACAAGTCACTTTCATCTCCCCGGTCGTGTTGGAATGATCGGCACGGCCGTCCGACCGGTATTTCCAATTTTAGACCCCCGGACCCGACCTGGTAGTTCATTTAAACTAAGTGTATTTTAAAACTGAACTTTGAGCGCCGAGCTCAAACCGGGCATCCGATTTGGATTCCGTCAGTTCTGACAAGTCACTTTCATCTCCCCGGTCGTGTTGGAATGATCGGCACGGCCGTCCGACCGGTATTTCCAATTTTAGACCCCCGGACCCGACCTGGTAGTTCATTTAAACTAAGTGTATTTTAAAACTGAACTTTGAGCGCCGAGCTCAAACCGGACATCCGATTTGGATTCCGTCAGTTCTGACAAGTCACTTTCATCTCCCCGGTCGTGTTGGAATGATCGGCACGGCCGTCCGACCGGTATTTCCAATTTTAGACCCCCGGACCCGACCTGGTAGTTCATTTAAACTAAGTGTATTTTAAAACTGAACTTTGAGCGCCGAGCTCAAACCGGGCATCCGATTTGGATTCCGTCAGTTCTGACAAGTCACTTTCATCTCCCCGGTCGCGTTGGAATGATCGGCACGGCCGTCCGACCGGTATTTCCAATTTTAGACCCCCGGACCCGACCTGATAGTTCATTTAAACTAAGTGTATTTTAAAACTGAACTTTGAGCGCCGAGCTCAAACCGGACATCCGATTTGGATTCCGTCAGTTCTGACAAGTCACTTTCATCTCCCCGGTCGTGTTGGAATGATCGGCACGGCCGTCCGACCGGTATTTCCAATTTTAGACCCCCGGACCCGACCTGGTAGTTCATTTAAACTAAGTGTATTTTAAAACTGAACTTTGAGCGCCGAGCTCAAACCGGACATCCGATTTGGATTCCGTCAGTTCTGACAAGTCACTTTCATCTCCCCGGTCGTGTTGGAATGATCGGCACGGCCGTCCGACCGGTATTTCCAATTTTAGACCCCCGGACCCGACCTGGTAGTTCATTTAAACTAAGTGTATTTTAAAACTGAACTTTGAGCGCCGAGCTCAAACCGGACATCCGATTTGGATTCCGTCAGTTCTGACAAGTCACTTTCATCTCCCCGGTCGTGTTGGAATGATCGGCACGGCCGTCCGACCGGTATTTCCAATTTTAGACCCCCGGACCCGACCTGATAGTTCATTTAAACTAAGTGTATTTTAAAACTGAACTTTGAGCGCCGAGCTCAAACCGGACATCCGATTTGGATTCCGTCAGTTCTGACAAGTCACTTTCATCTCCCCGGTCGTGTTGGAATGATCGGCACGGCCGTCCGACCGGTATTTCCAATTTTAGACCCCCGGACCCGACCTGGTAGTTCATTTAAACTAAGTGTATTTTAAAACTGAACTTTGAGCGCCGAGCTCAAACCGGACATCCGATTTGGATTCCGTCAGTTCTGACAAGTCACTTTCATCTCCCCGGTCGTGTTGGAATGATCGGCACGGCCGTCCGACCGGTATTTCCAATTTTAGACCCCCGGACCCGACCTGGTAGTTCATTTAAACTAAGTGTATTTTAAAACTGAACTTTGAGCGCCGAGCTCAAACCGGACATCCGATTTGGATTCCGTCAGTTCTGACAAGTCACTTTCATCTCCCCGGTCGTGTTGGAATGATCGGCACGGCCGTCCGACCGGTATTTCCAATTTTAGACCCCCGGACCCGACCTGGTAGTTCATTTAAACTAAGTGTATTTTAAAACTGAACTTTGAGCGCCGAGCTCAAACCGGACATCCGATTTGGATTCCGTCAGTTCTGACAAGTCACTTTCATCTCCCCGGTCGTGTTGGAATGATCGGCACGGCCGTCCGACCGGTATTTCCAATTTTAGACCCCCGGACCCGACCTGGTAGTTCATTTAAACTAAGTGTATTTTAAAACTGAACTTTGAGCGCCGAGCTCAAACCGGACATCCGATTTGGATTCCGTCAGTTCTGACAAGTCACTTTCATCTCCCCGGTCGTGTTGGAATGATCGGCACGGCCGTCCGACCGGTATTTCCAATTTTAGACCCCCGGACCCGACCTGGTAGTTCATTTAAACTAAGTGTATTTTAAAACTGAACTTTGAGCGCCGAGCTCAAACCGGACATCCGATTTGGATTCCGTCAGTTCTGACAAGTCACTTTCATCTCCCCGGTCGTGTTGGAATGATCGGCACGGCCGTCCGACCGGTATTTCCAATTTTAGACCCCCGGACCCGACCTGGTAGTTCATTTAAACTAAGTGTATTTTAAAACTGAACTTTGAGCGCCGAGCTCAAACCGGACATCCGATTTGGATTCCGTCAGTTCTGACAAGTCACTTTCATCTCCCCGGTCGTGTTGGAATGATCGGCACGGCCGTCCGACCGGTATTTCCAATTTTAGACCCCCGGACCCGACCTGGTAGTTCATTTAAACTAAGTGTATTTTAAAACTGAACTTTGAGCGCCGAGCTCAAACCGGGCATCCGATTTGGATTCCGTCAGTTCTGACAAGTCACTTTCATCTCCCCGGTCGTGTTGGAATGATCGGCACGGCCGTCCGACCGGTATTTCCAATTTTAGACCCCCGGACCCGACCTGGTAGTTCATTTAAACTAAGTGTATTTTAAAACTGAACTTTGAGCGCCGAGCTCAAACCGGACATCCGATTTGGATTCCGTCAGTTCTGACAAGTCACTTTCATCTCCCCGGTCGTGTTGGAATGATCGGCACGGCCGTCCGACCGGTATTTCCAATTTTAGACCCCCGGACCCGACCTGGTAGTTCATTTAAACTAAGTGTATTTTAAAACTGAACTTTGAGCGCCGAGCTCAAACCGGGCATCCGATTTGGATTCCGTCAGTTCTGACAAGTCACTTTCATCTCCCCGGTCGCGTTGGAATGATCGGCACGGCCGTCCGACCGGTATTTCCAATTTTAGACCCCCGGACCCGACCTGATAGTTCATTTAAACTAAGTGTATTTTAAAACTGAACTTTGAGCGCCGAGCTCAAACCGGACATCCGATTTGGATTCCGTCAGTTCTGACAAGTCACTTTCATCTCCCCGGTCGTGTTGGAATGATCGGCACGGCCGTCCGACCGGTATTTCCAATTTTAGACCCCCGGACCCGACCTGGTAGTTCATTTAAACTAAGTGTATTTTAAAACTGAACTTTGAGCGCCGAGCTCAAACCGGACATCCGATTTGGATTCCGTCAGTTCTGACAAGTCACTTTCATCTCCCCGGTCGTGTTGGAATGATCGGCACGGCCGTCCGACCGGTATTTCAATTTTAGACCCCCGGACCCGACCTGATAGTTCATTTAAACTAAGTGTATTTTAAAACTGAACTTTGAGCGCCGAGCTCAAACCGGACATCCGATTTGGATTCCGTCAGTTCTGACAAGTCACTTTCATCTCCCCGGTCGTGTTGGAATGATCGGCACGGCCGTCCGACCGGTATTTCCAATTTTAGACCCCCGGACCCGACCTGGTAGTTCATTTAAACTAAGTGTATTTTAAAACTGAACTTTGAGCGCCGAGCTCAAACCGGACATCCGATTTGGATTCCGTCAGTTCTGACAAGTCACTTTCATCTCCCCGGTCGTGTTGGAATGATCGGCACGGCCGTCCGACCGGTATTTCCAATTTTAGACCCCCGGACCCGACCTGGTAGTTCATTTAAACTAAGTGTATTTTAAAACTGAACTTTGAGCGCCGAGCTCAAACCGGACATCCGATTTGGATTCCGTCAGTTCTGACAAGTCACTTTCATCTCCCCGGTCGTGTTGGAATGATCGGCACGGCCGTCCGACCTGTATTTCCAATTTTAGACCCCCGGACCCGACCTGGTAGTTCATTTAAACTAAGTGTATTTTAAAACTGAACTTTGAGCGCCGAGCTCAAACCGGACATCCGATTTGGATTCCGTCAGTTCTGACAAGTCACTTTCATCTCCCCGGTCGTGTTGGAATGATCGGCACGGCCGTCCGACCGGTATTTCCAATTTTAGACCCCCGGACCCGACCTGGTAGTTCATTTAAACTAAGTGTATTTTAAAACTGAACTTTGAGCGCCGAGCTCAAACCGGACATCCGATTTGGATTCCGTCAGTTCTGACAAGTCACTTTCATCTCCCCGGTCGTGTTGGAATGATCGGCACGGCCGTCCGACCGGTATTTCCAATTTTAGACCCCCGGACCCGACCTGGTAGTTCATTTAAACTAAGTGTATTTTAAAACTGAACTTTGAGCGCCGAGCTCAAACCGGACATCCGATTTGGATTCCGTCAGTTCTGACAAGTCACTTTCATCTCCCCGGTCGTGTTGGAATGATCGGCACGGCCGTCCGACCGGTATTTCCAATTTTAGACCCCCGGACCCGACCTGGTAGTTCATTTAAACTAAGTGTATTTTAAAACTGAACTTTGAGCGCCGAGCTCAAACCGGACATCCGATTTGGATTCCGTCAGTTCTGACAAGTCACTTTCATCTCCCCGGTCGTGTTGGAATGATCGGCACGGCCGTCCGACCGGTATTTCCAATTTTAGACCCCCGGACCCGACCTGGTAGTTCATTTAAACTAAGTGTATTTTAAAACTGAACTTTGAGCGCCGAGCTCAAACCGGGCATCCGATTTGGATTCCGTCAGTTCTGACAAGTCACTTTCATCTCCCCGGTCGTGTTGGAATGATCGGCACGGCCGTCCGACCGGTATTTCCAATTTTAGACCCCCGGACCCGACCTGGTAGTTCATTTAAACTAAGTGTATTTTAAAACTGAACTTTGAGCGCCGAGCTCAAACC
Organism: Amorphophallus konjac; assembly: GCA_022559845.1. Taxonomy (NCBI): domain Eukaryota; kingdom Viridiplantae; phylum Streptophyta; class Magnoliopsida; order Alismatales; family Araceae; genus Amorphophallus; species Amorphophallus konjac. Next base: position 217,835 of record JAHNEJ010000195.1, on the reverse strand, counting down.
GGACATCCGATTTGGATTCCGTCAGTTCTGACAAGTCACTTTCATCTCCCCGGTCGTGTTGGAATGATCGGCACGGCCGTCCGACCGGTATTTCCAATTTTAGACCCCCGGACCCGACCTGGTAGTTCATTTAAACTAAGTGTATTTTAAAACTGAACTTTGAGCGCCGAGCTCAAACCGGACATCCGATTTGGATTCCGTCAGTTCTGACAAGTCACTTTCATCTCCCCGGTCGTGTTGGAATGATCGGCACGGCCGTCCGACCGGTATTTCCAATTTTAGACCCCCGGACCCGACCTGGTAGTTCATTTAAACTAAGTGTATTTTAAAACTGAACTTTGAGCGCCGAGCTCAAACCGGACATCCGATTTGGATTCCGTCAGTTCTGACAAGTCACTTTCATCTCCCCGGTCGCGTTGGAATGATCGGCACGGCCGTCCGACCGGTATTTCCAATTTTAGACCCCCGGACCCGACCTGGTAGTTCATTTAAACTAAGTGTATTTTAAAACTGAACTTTGAGCGCCGAGCTCAAACCGGACATCCGATTTGGATTCCGTCAGTTCTGACAAGTCACTTTCATCTCCCCGGTCGTGTTGGAATGATCGGCACGGCCGTCCGACCGGTATTTCCAATTTTAGACCCCCGGACCCGACCTGGTAGTTCATTTAAACTAAGTGTATTTTAAAACTGAACTTTGAGCGCCGAGCTCAAACCGGACATCCGATTTGGATTCCGTCAGTTCTGACAAGTCACTTTCATCTCCCCGGTCGTGTTGGAATGATCGGCACGGCCGTCCGACCTGTATTTCCAATTTTAGACCCCCGGACCCGACCTGGTAGTTCATTTAAACTAAGTGTATTTTAAAACTGAACTTTGAGCGCCGAGCTCAAACCGGACATCCGATTTGGATTCCGTCAGTTCTGACAAGTCACTTTCATCTCCCCGGTCGTGTTGGAATGATCGGCACGGCCGTCCGACCGGTATTTCCAATTTTAGACCCCCGGACCCGACCTGGTAGTTCATTTAAACTAAGTGTATTTTAAAACTGAACTTTGAGCGCCGAGCTCAAACCGGACATCCGATTTGGATTCCGTCAGTTCTGACAAGTCACTTTCATCTCCCCGGTCGCTGTTGGAATGATCGGCACGGCCGTCCGACCGGTATTTCCAATTTTAGACCCCCGGACCCGACCTGGTAGTTCATTTAAACTAAGTGTATTTTAAAACTGAACTTTGAGCGCCGAGCTCAAACCGGGCATCCGATTTGGATTCCGTCAGTTCTGACAAGTCACTTTCATCTCCCCGGTCGCGTTGGAATGATCGGCACGGCCGTCCGACCGGTATTTCCAATTTTAGACCCCCGGACCCGACCTGGTAGTTCATTTAAACTAAGTGTATTTTAAAACTGAACTTTGAGCGCCGAGCTCAAACCGGACATCCGATTTGGATTCCGTCAGTTCTGACAAGTCACTTTCATCTCCCCGGTCGTGTTGGAATGATCGGCACGGCCGTCCGACCGGTATTTCCAATTTTAGACCCCCGGACCCGACCTGGTAGTTCATTTAAACTAAGTGTATTTTAAAACTGAACTTTGAGCGCCGAGCTCAAACCGGGCATCCGATTTGGATTCCGTCAGTTCTGACAAGTCACTTTCATCTCCCCGGTCGTGTTGGAATGATCGGCACGGCCGTCCGACCGGTATTTCCAATTTTAGACCCCCGGACCCGACCTGATAGTTCATTTAAACTAAGTGTATTTTAAAACTGAACTTTGAGCGCCGAGCTCAAACCGGACATCCGATTTGGATTCCGTCAGTTCTGACAAGTCACTTTCATCTCCCCGGTCGTGTTGGAATGATCGGCACGGCCGTCCGACCGGTATTTCCAATTTTAGACCCCCGGACCCGACCTGGTAGTTCATTTAAACTAAGTGTATTTTAAAACTGAACTTTGAGCGCCGAGCTCAAACCGGGCATCCGATTTGGATTCCGTCAGTTCTGACAAGTCACTTTCATCTCCCCGGTCGTGTTGGAATGATCGGCACGGCCGTCCGACCGGTATTTCCAATTTTAGACCCCCGGACCCGACCTGGTAGTTCATTTAAACTAAGTGTATTTTAAAACTGAACTTTGAGCGCCGAGCTCAAACCGGGCATCCGATTTGGATTCCGTCAGTTCTGACAAGTCACTTTCATCTCCCCGGCGCGTTGGAATGATCGGCACGGCCGTCCGACTGTATTTCAAGTTTTAGACCCCCGGACCCGACCTGGTAGTTCATTTAAACTAAGTGTATTTTAAAACTGAACTTTGAGCGCCGAGCTCAAACCGGACATCCGATTTGGATTCCGTCAGTTCTGACAAGTCACTTTCATCTCCCCGGTCGTGTTGGAATGATCGGCACGGCCGTCCGACCGGTATTTCCAATTTTAGACCCCCGGACCCGACCTGGTAGTTCATTTAAACTAAGTGTATTTTAAAACTGAACTTTGAGCGCCGAGCTCAAACCGGCATCCGATTTGGATTCCGTCAGTTCTGACAAGTCACTTTCATCTCCCCGGTCGCGTTGGAATGATCGGCACGGCCGTCCGACGGTATTTCCAATTTTAGACCCCCGGACCCGACCTGATAGTTCATTTAAACTAAGTGTATTTTAAAACTGAACTTTGAGCGCCGAGCTCAAACCGGACATCCGATTTGGATTCCGTCAGTTCTGACAAGTCACTTTCATCTCCCCGGTCGTGTTGGAATGATCGGCACGGCCGTCCGACCGGTATTTCCAATTTTAGACCCCCGGACCCGACCTGGTAGTTCATTTAAACTAAGTGTATTTTAAAACTGAACTTTGAGCGCCGAGCTCAAACCGGGCATCCGATTTGGATTCCGTCAGTTCTGACAAGTCACTTTCATCTCCCCGGTCGCGTTGGAATGATCGGCACGGCCGTCCGACCGGTATTTCCAATTTTAGACCCCCGGACCCGACCTGATAGTTCATTTAAACTAAGTGTATTTTAAAACTGAACTTTGAGCGCCGAGCTCAAACCGGACATCCGATTTGGATTCCGTCAGTTCTGACAAGTCACTTTCATCTCCCCGGTAGTGTTGGAATGATCGGCACGGCCGTCCGACCGGTATTTCCAATTTTAGACCCCCGGACCCGACCTGGTAGTTCATTTAAACTAAGTGTATTTTAAAACTGAACTTTGAGCGCCGAGCTCAAACCGGACATCCGATTTGGATTCCGTCAGTTCTGACAAGTCACTTTCATCTCCCCGGTCGTGTTGGAATGATCGGCACGGCCGTCCGACCGGTATTTCCAATTTTAGACCCCCGGACCCGACCTGGTAGTTCATTTAAACTAAGTGTATTTTAAAACTGAACTTTGAGCGCCGAGCTCAAACCGGACATCCGATTTGGATTCCGTCAGTTCTGACAAGTCACTTTCATCTCCCCGGTCGCGTTGGAATGATCGGCACGGCCGTCCGACTGTATTTCCAATTTTAGACCCCCGGACCCGACCTGGTAGTTCATTTAAACTAAGTGTATTTTAAAACTGAACTTTGAGCGCCGAGCTCAAACCGGACATCCGATTTGGATTCCGTCAGTTCTGACAAGTCACTTTCATCTCCCCGGTCGTGTTGGAATGATCGGCACGGCCGTCCGACCGGTATTTCAATTTTAGACCCCCGGACCCGACCTGGTAGTTCATTTAAACTAAGTGTATTTTAAAACTGAACTTTGAGCGCCGAGCTCAAACCGGGCATCCGATTTGGATTCCGTCAGTTCTGACAAGTCACTTTCATCTCCCCGGTCGCGTTGGAATGATCGGCACGGCCGTCCGACCGGTATTTCAATTTTAGACCCCCGGACCCGACCTGATAGTTCATTTAAACTAAGTGTATTTTAAAACTGAACTTTGAGCGCCGAGCTCAAACCGGACATCCGATTTGGATTCCGTCAGTTCTGACAAGTCACTTTCATCTCCCCGGTAGTGTTGGAATGATCGGCACGGCCGTCCGACCGGTATTTCCAATTTTAGACCCCCGGACCCGACCTGGTAGTTCATTTAAACTAAGTGTATTTTAAAACTGAACTTTGAGCGCCGAGCTCAAACCGGACATCCGATTTGGATTCCGTCAGTTCTGACAAGTCACTTTCATCTCCCCGGTCGCGTTGGAATGATCGGCACGGCCGTCCGACCGGTATTTCAATTTTAGACCCCCGGACCCGACCTGGTAGTTCATTTAAACTAAGTGTATTTTAAAACTGAACTTTGAGCGCCGAGCTCAAACCGGACATCCGATTTGGATTCCGTCAGTTCTGACAAGTCACTTTCATCTCCCCGGTAGTGTTGGAATGATCGGCACGGCCGTCCGACCGGTATTTCCAATTTTAGACCCCCGGACCCGACCTGGTAGTTCATTTAAACTAAGTGTATTTTAAAACTGAACTTTGAGCGCCGAGCTCAAACCGGACATCCGATTTGGATTCCGTCAGTTCTGACAAGTCACTTTCATCTCCCCGGTCGTGTTGGAATGATCGGCACGGCCGTCCGACCGGTATTTCCAATTTTAGACCCCCGGACCCGACCTGGTAGTTCATTTAAACTAAGTGTATTTTAAAACTGAACTTTGAGCGCCGAGCTCAAACCGGACATCCGATTTGGATTCCGTCAGTTCTGACAAGTCACTTTCATCTCCCCGGTAGTGTTGGAATGATCGGCACGGCCGTCCGACCGGTATTTCCAATTTTAGACCCCCGGACCCGACCTGGTAGTTCATTTAAACTAAGTGTATTTTAAAACTGAACTTTGAGCGCCGAGCTCAAACCGGACATCCGATTTGGATTCCGTCAGTTCTGACAAGTCACTTTCATCTCCCCGGTCGCGTTGGAATGATCGGCACGGCCGTCCGACCGGTATTTCCAATTTTAGACCCCCGGACCCGACCTGGTAGTTCATTTAAACTAAGTGTATTTTAAAACTGAACTTTGAGCGCCGAGCTCAAACCGGACATCCGATTTGGATTCCGTCAGTTCTGACAAGTCACTTTCATCTCCCCGGTCGTGTTGGAATGATCGGCACGGCCGTCCGACGGTATTTCCAATTTTAGACCCCCGGACCCGACCTGGTAGTTCATTTAAACTAAGTGTATTTTAAAACTGAACTTTGAGCGCCGAGCTCAAACCGGACATCCGATTTGGATTCCGTCAGTTCTGACAAGTCACTTTCATCTCCCCGGTCGCGTTGGAATGATCGGCAAGGCCGTCCGACCGGTATTTCCAATTTTAGACCCCCGGACCCGACCTGGTAGTTCATTTAAACTAAGTGTATTTTAAAACTGAACTTTGAGCGCCGAGCTCAAACCGGACATCCGATTTGGATTCCGTCAGTTCTGACAAGTCACTTTCATCTCCCCGGTAGTGTTGGAATGATCGGCACGGCCATCCGGCCGGTATTTCAAGTTTTAGACCCCCGGCCCCCGGATTTTCTCAATTCTTCTGAAGTAAATGAGTTTTAAAATTAATAATGAACATAATTGAGTAATTCCATCAAAATAAAAACATAGTAAACACTCACCTGTGCGGGCTGTGGTGTGGTGGTGGTTGATTTCTGAGGGACCATTCCGCTCTGGGAGAGGAGGCCACTAATTGCCTGCAAGAATACTGACACTTGGCTAGAGATCTCTTGCTGGAAATGCTGCTGCTGCCGCTGCATATCAGAAATCTGCGATCGGACCATGTCCATCATGTCGCTGGCAGAAGCGCTGGGGGCAACGGAAGGTATAGTGAAGGCACTGCCACTGGAAGAAGTATAGCTAGAACTCGCACACGCTGATGTCACCGCGCTTGCGTCTAGGCTCTCCCCAAAACCATATAGTCGGCCTTTCTTCGGTACGCCAGCTGCTGCCACCCACTCCACCGGATCGAACTCCGGCTGCTGCGTGTCTCCCTCCCCGTACTTCTCTGTCACTGCTTTGCTATATGTTTCCTACAAATTGAATAAAATAACTAGTCAATTTCATATGAATTACATGCCAATTTAAATGAACGGTACAAGTTACATATGTAGATAAACTTACCGCTGCTGACTTAGCTGTGTCACTCACAAAATCATTAGTCCCCTTCTTTTTGTGTGTTCTGTCGAACACCTCGAGGAACGACGGAGGTCGATTAAGCTCCACAGCCTGTTATACAATTCATAGTAAAAAAAAAGTCAAATATTGGGATAAATTGTAAGAAGATAAATTGGTATATTACTTACCAATTTTTGTTTATGAGCCGCATAAGAGATGGACCCACTCGTATGCAAATTTGAACCTGGTTTTGACGTCCTGTTTGCTTTGGCTTTTTCGGACTTTTCTATCCACTTGGGGTCGGCAAAATGGTCACAAGATATCTCCCAATCCTCCTGCCTCATCCATAGAGGGCGATGCGCCTTCCACAATTGTCGGTCTTCACTCCCCCCACTCAATTTTTTAGCGTGTGCTCGGGCCTCATGTATTCTCCTCTTGTAACTTGAGAGCATAGTAGACTCCCAGGCACGACGACATCTCGCCGCGTCATGTCCACATGTGAATTGAAAAGACCGCTGTAAATCAATTGCTTTTCACACTTAGTATAAAGTTGTAAATTGACTTTGGGAAATACTTGAATTAAATGACGTAATTACTTACTAAGAACATGTTGTACAATGAATCGCGGACGGACATCGAAAATCTCTGAAAGTGGAAGCTGCCCCGGGCACATGTGCCAACATGAGTTCGGTGGAATGATGGACAGCGCTATGGGGTTCAAATTTCATACTGCAATTGCAAATGTCAAAATATTCATATTAGACAGTTGAGGGCTAATTAATGTAATATAACCTTATAGATTTACCCGGATACCCAACACGGGCGACGTCTATCATGGGTCGTGCCTCCCTCGTGACAACTGCCGACATCGTCAAGGGGCTAACTGGTGGGGGTGGGCCCTGTACAAGTGGGAGGTGGTGGGAGGGCACTGAGATCTGCAAGAATTTATTGTCATGTGGAGTGATACATATACTGTGAACATATAATTAAAATATACATACCTGCAGCGGGAGGTGGTGGGGGTGGCGTATGCACAACAGGTGGGAGGGCACTGAGACCTGCAAGAATTTATTATCATGTGGAGTGGTACATATACTGCGAACATATAATTAAAATATACATAGCTGCAGCGGGAGGTGGTGGGGGTGGCGTATGCACAACAGGTGGGAGGGCACCGAGACCTGCAAGAATTTATTGTCATGTGGAGTGATACATATAATGCGAACATATAATTAAAATATACATACCTGCAGCGGGAGGTGGTAGGGGTGGCGTATGCACAACAGGTGGGAGGGCACTGAGACCTGCAAGAATTTATTGTCATGTGGAGTGATACATATACTGCGAACATCTAATTAAAATATACATACTTGCAGCGGGAGGTGGTGGGGGTGGCGTATGCACAACAGGTGGGAGGGCACTGAGACCTGCAAGAATTTATTATCATGTGGAGTGATACATATAATGCGAACATATAATTAAAATATACATACCTGCAGCGGGAGGTGGTGGGGGTGGCCTATGCACAACAGGTGGGAGGCCACTGAGACCTGCAAGAATTTATTGTCATAAGTAGAACAAATATTGAAGAATTTAAATTAAAATATACATACATGATCCTCGAGTCTTTTTGCCACTGAGACCTGCAAGAATTTATTGTCATGTGGAGTGATACAAATATTGCGAAGATATAATTAAAATATACATACCTGCAGCGGGAGGTGGTGGGAGTGGCGTATGCACAACAGGTGGGAGGCCACTGAGACCTGCAAGAACTTATTTTCATAAGTAGAACAAATGTTCAAGAATTTAAATTAAAATATACATACCTGTAGCGGGAGGTGGTGGCGTATGTACAAGTGGTGGTGAGCCGACACTTGCACCTATAAATAAATTCTTTTAAGTTTGTAAATAATTAAAATATTTATATAGCTAACTTATTGATCAAATATACCTGTGTCTGAAGAAGATGGTAGCGAGGAGGTAGTAGTGCCCCTCTCACTGCTAGATCTCCTCCCACCCCTAGTACGACCTCCTCGCACCATTTCCTTATGAATAACAAAACAATTAATACATATTAATCCACAATTATATAAGGCTAGACAAATGTTATTTAAAATTATGCTTAAAAGTAAGAATCTTCTTACTAAATTATCAAAACATGCCTCCCTCATGTTGATATATCTAGCTCAACTTCATCATCTTCGTCATCCATAGTAGTCTCATGAGATTCAAAATCTTCGTCTTCATCTGATTCTTCCTCCCCTCTAACATCAACATTTAGCTCCGTCGGATCGACTTCTTCCACGCCATCTCGCGTACGTAATGACAGTGGCTCATCAGATTCGTCCATATTAAACCTAGAGGAACCGACAACGCCAACTTCGTCTGATTGATAATATTCAGCACGAGCAACCTCTGAGACATCTCCACTCATAGTTAACTCATAAGTGGGAAAGAGTTTTGAATTAACCCTGCAAACTGCCCACCAATCTCTATTCTTGGATGATGGATAGCTTGAATAGTACACTTGCTGGGCTTGTGCGGCTAAAATGAACGGTTCATAGGTCTTAAGTTTAAACCTATGCTTGACATTGACAATCCCATAATTTGTGTCATGTAGAACAGAATTAGGATCAAACCATTGACACTTAAATATGTATACATGATTGTCTTGTCCCAAATACTGAAGTTCTAAGACTTCTTCAAGAATACCATAGTAGTCCAATTCCATTTCATTGTATAAACTTCCCTTCACACATACGCCGCTGTTCATCGTAGACTTATTTCGCCCATAATCCCTTGTATGAAATTTGTATCCATTCACAATATATCCCGGATAGGCACGTGTCTGGTTCGAGGGGCCATAACTTATCTGTTGTACTCTTTGATCAGTAATGAGACCTTGTTCAACCTATATTCAAATTAGAGTAGTTAAAATAATAACAATTACCTCAACATACGTAAATACAAACATATATATTCAGAGTTCACACTAACTCGGTTTCTTAGCCATTTGGAAAAAAACTTCTCGCGTTCTTTTTCAATCTCCACATCCTGGATATTTGGACATTTTTCAGCTAATTCTGAATCAAATTGTCTGCAATATAAATGTAGCACCCCGTAAAGTTTTTTAGACTTTGTGAAGCCAATGTATAGACTTTGTGAAGTCAATGTTGTATAGACTTTAAGGAAGCCAATGTATAGACTTTGAGGAAGCCAATGTATAGACTTTGAGGATGTATAGACTTTGAGGAAGCCAATGTATAGACTTTGAGGAAGCCAATGTATAGACTTTGAGGATGTATAGACTTTGAGGAAGCCAATGTATAGACTTTGTGAAGTCAATGTTGTATATACTTTGAGGAAGCCAATGTATAGACTTTGAGGAAGTGAATGTATAGACATTGAGGAAGCCAATGTATAGACTTTGAGGATGTATAGACTTTGAGGAAGCCAATGTATAGACTTTGTGAAGTCAATGTTGTATAGACTTTGAGGAAGCCAATGCATAGACTTTGTGAAGCCAATGTATAGACTTTGAGGAAGCCAATGTATAGACTTTGAGGAAGTGAATGTATAGACTTTGAGGAAGTCAATGTATAGACTTTGAGGAAGCCAATGTATAGACTTTGAGGATGTATAGACTTTGAGGAAGTCAATGTATAGACTTTGAGGAAGCCAATGTATAGACTTTGAGGATGTATAGACTTTGAGGAAGCCAATGTATAGACTTTGTGAAGTCAATGTTGTATAGACTTTGAGGAAGCCAATGTATAGACTTTGAGGAAGTGAATGTATAGACTTTGAGGAAGCCAATGTATAGACATTGAGGAAGTGAATGTATAGACTTTGAGGAAGCCAATGTATAGACTTTGAGGATGTATAGACTTTGAGGAAGCCAATGTATAGACTTTGAGGAAGCCAATGTATAGACTTTGTGAAGTCAATGTTGTATAGACTTTGAGGATGTATAGACTTATGGAGTTGCTGGAAATGTGAATTAAGATCTTACTCAACATAAGGTTCAATCTCGAGGTAATTCAAAAGAATATATATCTCAGCGGCGTGTAACTCTCTATCTTCGAGCGTGCGAGTCAAGCAACGTCCGAACGCACGTCCAGGATGTTTAAATATGGAGAGCCGATCGGACGATTCATCCACTCCCCCATCATCATTACGTGGAGGTCGAGTACGACGAGTTTGAATCTCTGGCTCAAAGTACATAGAACAGAAGTTCAAAATTTCTTCAAGAATGTATGCCTCAGCAATCGAACCCTCCACCTGTGCCTTGTTGCGAACTTTCATTTTTAATTCATGCATGCACCTACAACAACAAGTCAGATGGCAACAATATGTAGCGGCTATGGACGACTTATAAGTTAACAAAAATTGTCACATACCTCTCAAATGGATACATCCATCGAAATTGTACTGGACCTCCGACGATAGCCTCATATGGCAAATGAACGACCAGGTGCTCCATCGAATCAAAGAATGCGGAGGAAATATCTTCTCTAGCTTGCAAATGGTTGTGACAACTTCTTGTTCGATAGTTTGTACATCCCGAAGTCTGAGTTCAGATGCACATAAAATCTTGAAAAATTGACTCATCTCAGCTAGTGCTCCCCATATCTGCTTTGGCAACAAATCACGAAATGCAATGGGCAGTAGCCTCTCCATGAACACATGACAGTCGTGACTTTTCATACCATATATTTTCCCCTCATTAACATTCACACAACGGGCTATGTTGGATGCATATCCATCTGGAATCTCAGTTGTTTCAACCACTGGCATACTTCCTTGATCTGTGTATCATGAAGCACATAAGTTGCTTTAGGCTGCACAGTTTTGCCATTGACACTTTGTAGTTCCAGTTCTGGACGTCTACAAAGCATCTTTAAATCCATACGTGCTTTGGCGTTGTCCTTTGTTTTCCCTTTAACATTCATGATCGTATTGAACACATTATCAAAAAAATTCTTCTCGGTATGCATGACATCCAGATTGTGTCGTACAAGAAGAGTTGACCAATAAGGTAATTCCCAAAAAATACTTTTCTTGACCCAGTTGTGATCCTTTCCAAAATTAGGGAGTTGCCGTGTGCTACCAGACAATTGAACTACATCTGGTAAATTGTGCACCCGTGACGCCATATGTAGACCCGACACCCGTTGCAAGTCAGCTTCATCCATTTCAACAGTATTTTTTTTAAACGAGTCTTTTTGCCTTCGAAAAGGATGGTCACTTGGTAGCAACCGCCGATGGCAATCAAACCAGCAGCTTTTCCCCCCATGTTTCAATACAAATGATTTGGTATCTTCCATACAGTAAGGACATGCTAGCCTCCCATGTGTGCTCCAACCAGATAGCATTCCATATGCAGGGAAGTCACTTATTGTCCACATCAGTGCAGCCTTCATAATAAAATTTTTCTTCCTATATGCATCATAAGTAACAACTCCATCAGTCCATACAAATTTGAGCTCATCAATCAACGGCCTGAGATATATGTCCAAATTTTTTCCGGGACTTTTTGGACCAGGAATTACTAGGGACAAAAATAGATTTTCTCGCTTCATGCACATGTGCGGCGGAAGGTTGTACGGTGTCATGAACACTGGCCAACAAGAATAAGCTGCCACTGAACCACCGAATGGATTAAAGCCATCTGTGCATAAACCCAATCGAACATTACGTGACTCCCTTGAAAAGGCAAGATGAGTACGACTAAAGTGAGTCCAAGCTTCACCATCGGCAGGATGACTGATTATATCATCGGCACGACGTACTCTTTCGGTGTGCCATGTCATATGCCGAGCCGTCTTTGAGGACATATACAGTCGCTGCAGCCTAGGCACAAGAGGGAAGTATCGCAACGCCTTGTAAGGTACATCTTTTGCCTTTGAATTGACCCCCCCCCCTTAGGTTTGAATCTGTCATGGCCACAAATGGAACATGATATCTTATCTGCATCATCTTTGTAATATAACATACAATGATTCGGACATGCATCTATTTTCACATATCCAAGTCCTAAGTCATTGACCATCTTTTTTGCACGGTAAAAAGTTTCTGGCAACTTCTCGTCTCGAGGCAACATACTCTTGATCAAGAGGAGGAGACGGTCAAAACAAGTCTCACTGATGTGAAATTCAGATTTCAAGTTCAACAACTGTGACACTGCAGACAATCGAGTGTGATTTTCACAACCATCCCACAGCGGCTCATCAGCATCCCTAAGTAGTTCATAAAATCTTCCGGCTGTCTTATTCGGCGCTTCATCGTGAATATTAAAACTAGGACCAGCAGCATCTACAACCATATCCACGTACCCACTTGTGCCTGCAATATTGTCGGGCTCATACCTCAAGAATTGCTCACCATGACACGTCCAATTCGTATAACCATCCACGAACCCTTTCGTGTACAAATGATGTTGCACATCCCATGTTGAACACCACCTCAAGTTTCTACAACTTGAACAAGGGCATCGAATGTGACCGTCGCGATCTATTGCTGCATTTGGATTCCCCAATGCAAATTGAATGAAACTCTCAACCCCAAGCTTAAAGTCATCTGACACCACCCGGTCAACTATTCTACGATACATCCATGAACGATCTGTCGACATTTTGCCTGCACCCAATAAATGACAATACACATCCTAACTTTCAAATCATTACTCATAATATTACACCCGACCCTTTCCTCACATCGTTCATCATAGACCATTTGCAGTTGGAAGAGGAATATTGATTAGATTATCACTTTTTAACCCATCCATGAAGGTTTGATCGCACAATCACTTACTATATGTGCTGCACGATTTGCTAAAAACTTCGGCATCATCTCCCCACACTTCTCCGATATACCAAATATATTTATTGATTTTAAAATTTTCTTAAACACTTACAAGTAAGTTGTTAAGAAAACACTCAAAATCAATAATGGTATATCAGAGAAGAGTGAGGAGACACAACCGAAATTCTCAACAAACCATACAAACACATATAGTAAATGACTGCCAAAGTGCGATCAAACATTCACAGACTGTCCAAACGGGACAATTCAAGACTTTGAGGTAGATATATATATTCTCATAAACAAATGAGAACATACACATCAAACCCAAAGTCTTGAACGGGAAGGCACATTGACACGGTTTTAACGCGCTCTCCTGAGGTGCGTGTAATGTTAGGTCGCACCCACGCACCTCAGCTCACAGGGAATACCCCATGCATTTATATAACATAAAATTAAATAACAACGCAATTATCATTATGGACATATCAAATTAAATAACACCCAAATTACAAAACTTTTCAAATGAAGAACATCGAAGCTAAACAATCTACATTTTTTAGTCAAATTAACATCAAATTTCTATTAAAATCAGATTTAAAAATATATTTACATGCAATAAAAATCCAAAAAGTTTTAAATCACAAAATGAATTTTTTGGGTATTTACCTATTGCTATAGAGAATTCTGATTTCTTTGCATTTATCCACATCTTTGTATATATGTACTACTTAAGATGTGTGGTCATTCCATTTCTCTATATCTTCTTATCATCATAAAACAAGGTTCAAATGGGATCACTTTCAGCCTCAGTGGAGCATCTATGGCCTCAAGAATGGCAGGACGACCTTTTTGCATGAGAACTGCTCCCATGCCAGTTCCACTAGCATCACACTCAACTACAAAAGTTTCTGAAAAATCAGGCAAGTCAAGAACTGGGGCAGTTGACATAGCCTCTTTAAGCTGTAAGAAGGCTTGATGAGAAGATGGGCTCCAACTATAACTGTCCTTCTTAAGAAGACTGGTCAGAGGTGCAGCAAGAGATTTTACTATCAGCTCATGGAGGAAGCACTTAACTGTTACTGATCAATCCTTTCCATACTCTCTCATTTGGTCTACCTACATTCCCCCCAAAGTTTCTCTATTCCTATGGAAGCTCATCTATGGAATTTTACCCACTGATAGAACAGTCCAGCAGAGTGGAATATCATTGTGTTCTAAAAACTTATGCTGTCCAAATGCTTAGATTGAGTCAACCACTCACCTTCTCTTACATAGCAAGCTGTCAGCTGCCACTTGGGCTATGCTTAAGCCCTGCATTCATATTGATCCCCCTCATGATGGCTGCCAATGCCATCTTATTGGAGCCCCCCTCCCCAGTCTATTCCCACTGACCCCCACCACACGCCGGAGTGGCTCCAGTGATATTGCACCCCCACCCCCACCCTTCGACCAAAAGTCATCCCAACCCCTCCCTACCCCCTTTCTCCCTCTAGCAATATTCGGGTGAGCTCGCGGCCCCACACCCTCCCAACCAGTAGTCCCCACCCGGGACCCCTTGTAGCACCTCTCCCTTAACCCCCCACTCCCAGAGTAGCCCCCCTAGATCCGCCTGAACTCTCCTCCCCCGGACCCCCCACCCTCCCAGAGATGAGCCCCTACCCCAGACCCTCTGTTGGATCCCCCCTCTCTGAACCACCCCACTCCTAGAGCAGCCCCCCCTCGGACCTACCGCAATCGAACCCTCCTCCCCTAGACTCTCCCCCACTGGAACTTCGCACCCTCCCAGCCAGTAGCCCCCACCCCGGACCCCCCACCGGAGACCCCCTCCCTGAAATCCCCACTCCCAGAGCAGCCCCTCACCCACCGAAACCCTCCTCCAGACCCCCCATCGGAACCCCCCCACCTTCCTAACCCACAGCCCCCACCCTGGACTCCCTGCCGGATCCCACTGCGCCCCTGAACCGCCCTCTGCCAGAGCACCCCCCGGCCCCCTCCGCTCTTGACCCTCCTTCCCGAAAACTGCTGCTGGAACCCCTCTCCCTGCCAGACCAACCTCCCCCTCCCGGATCGGCTAGAACCCCCGCCCTCCCTGATGATCCCCAAGCTTTAAAAAAAAAGGAACAACAAATGCAACAATGGCGATGGTGGAGGCGCGTCAGGTAGGGAGAGCTTTACAGAGAGAGGGTGAGGGAGGGGGCTTACCAGACCAGAGAGGATGGCTTGGAGGATGGCGACAACGCGACACTGGCGGCGACAATGAGGATGGCTTCGATGGCAACGACGAGGACGGCTTCAACGGCAACGGTGAGGGGGGCTCTGTGGGAACGACGACGACGAGGAAGGCTTCGACGACGATGGCAAGGGTGGCTTTGGCCCCGACGGCGAGGGCGGCTTTGGCCGCGACGGCGAGTACGGCACCGGCAGTCTCTCCTTAGCAAGGAGATAGTGGAAAGAGAGTGAGAGGGAGAGTGGGAGTGAGACGGAGATCGCGGGGGAAGGGGGGAAGAAGGGGGGAAAGATCCGTCGTGGGGGAAGGGGGGAAAGTTTCGATGGAGGTAAAGAATATTTGTAACGGATTTCAGACGGATTATTTCCGTCTGAATATCCGTCTCAAATCACGACGGATATAAAGACGGAATATATTCCGTCTATAATTATAGACGGATCTTCAGAGGGAATATAGTATGTCGTTAATAACAACGGAATTTGTAACGGAAACTAATCCATCACAAATATAGACGGATTTTACGACGGAAAAATATCCGTCTGAAATATCCGTCTGAAATCCCACTTTTTTTGGTAGTGTAAGTTCTTTTTTTCCTTGTCCGATTCCTTAAGATTAGCAGCCGCACAGTTCTGTATAACTTGGGAAATGATTTGATGTAGAATGCTGGAATATGATATATATTTACCTTCATACTTTACTATATTCCTGGCTTTCCATATGTCCCATAGACCATACCCAATGACTGCAAGCATAAGATGTCCATAACCTGATTTAGGAAGGATTCTATTAGTTATCTGCAAGATGAAAGTTCTAATTGAGTTGCCTTCCAGACGCAGTCCAGCACTTCTGAAATGGGACCAGATGTAGACAACAAGTTCACTTTGGAGAAACAGATGATTCATATTTTCCTCATGGTGCATCTGACAGCAGGAGCATCTAGAACATAAAGGAATCCCCAATCTTTGGATATTAGAATCAACAAGAAGACAGTTATGCAAGATCTTCCAGACATGAATAGATATTTTGGTTGGAAGCCATTGTGACCATAACCGAGCCCACATAATAGTAGACTGACCGTTGTTATTATCAGCCAGAATCTGATAAGAAGAAGCAACTATGCATTTTTTGGAGGATGACAGACACCATACTTGAAAATCAGAATCTTGAGTCAGTGCGGTATTCTCAATAGCTGATTTGATATGAGAAGGGACCAGCCTATTCAGCAAATCAAAATCTTCACTAGATGGATGAGACAAAAAATCTTTCACAGTTACATTGGGATTTGGAATAATGTTATCAGGAACAAATTCGGATAGACATTGTTCACCAATCCAAAAATCATTCCAAAAGTTTGTGCTGTTTCCATCTCCGACAACCACCTTTTTATTTTGAAGGATAAGGTTTTTTGCCTTGAGCCAGCTTCTTCTAGTGAAACCATTCATGTTTTTGAAATGCACTTCTCGAAGATGGGTCTGGCCAATATACTTAGCTCTGAAATGGACGGCCCACAAGGAGTTAGAGTGCAAAGCCTACCATAGCATCTTAACTCTTAAAGCAGTTTCCATATGTCTGAGGGACATGATGCCAAGTCCTCCCTGTGTGATGGGCCTACAAATGTTCTGCCAAGATCTTCAGTGCCTTTTATTACCATAGTGGGAGCTGCCCCAGAAGAAGTTTGCAAAAGACCTCTCGAGAACTTGATGTGTTCCTGAATGCAAGGGAGAAGAAGAGAGGGAATAAATGGGGATCGAGGATAAGACATGCTTTATCAGAATTAGCCTTGCACCCTAGGATAGAAGCCCTGATTTCCAGCCAGGTATTCTTTTTTGTATGGAAGAAATAATGCCTGCAAAATAATTTTTTTTTTCTGCCAAGAACTAGAGGTAGCCCAAGATACTTGTGAGGAAAGTTTAGCCTGGTGAAACCAGTGATATTATGAATCCGAGTGGCAGCAGACTCCTGAATCTTGGGGTGTAGAAAAAAACCACTCTTGCTAACATTGATAAGTTGACCCAAGCTCTTTTCATAAGTGTTGAGCACTTTCAGCAAATTTCTGATTGAAACAATGTTTGCTTTGCTGAAGATCAAGGGGTCATCTGCAAATAAGAGATGTGAAATGGGGGGGCATCTCCGAGGACCTTGGTACCATTCAACACAGCCATTGGAATGGGTGAGCTTTAAAGATCTACTAAGACTCTCCTCAGCAATAATAAAAAGTGAGGGGGCAACAGGATCTCCTTGCCTCACACCCCTGGAAGACTTAAAGTAACCAGCTGCATCCCCATTTAATAGGACTGAAAACCAACAGTTCCTGACCATTTTTTCAAGCATCTGAATGAAAGGTAGCCTGAAACCGAATTTGTATAAAATAGCAAACATGAAATCCCACTCTAACATGCCATATGCCTTTGCCATATCAAGTTTAAAAATGACATTGTTGCCTCTAGTTTTTCTGCCCAAATCATGAATCAGATCTTGAGTCAAAGCAATATTTTCAACAATGTGTCTACCCCTTACAAAAGCAGACTGCTCCATAGAGATGATCTTAGGAAGAATCAAAGCTAGCCTTTTGTTAACAATGGAAGAGATTATCTTGTAGAAAAAATTGCACAAACTAATGGGGCGGAATTCAGAAATGTCTTCAGCATTAGACTTTTTAGGGATAACAGCTATAAGAGTTGAAGTCACACTTCTAGGGAATTCCTGCTGGGTGCAAAAAGCCTCTTGGACTGCAGTCACAACAAGGCTAGCAATTAGAGGCCAAGTCTTATCATAAAAAGCACCTATGAACCCATCGGTCCCTGTTGCACTATCAGCAGATAGATTGAAAACCACATCTTTTATCTCCAACTCAGAGGGAATAGCACAGAGCATGTCATTATCTTCCTGAGTAACCAGGGAGGGAATGCAGTTCAAAGAATCATCTGCTATATAGTGATCCTGAGAAGTAAAGGCTCTTTGAAAATATGATGCAGCAATTTCTTTCATTTCCTCATGATCTGAAGTGGGTAAACCAGCAGAATTTCGAAGCTGAGAAATGCGAAATTTTTTTCTCTTAGCCATGGTAGAGGTGTGAAAGAATCTAGTATTTCTGTCCCCCTCCAACAGCCATTTAATACCAGATTTCTGTCTCCAAAAGCATTCTTCCTGAAGCAACCTATCCGATTGCAGAGATTTAGCCTCCTATAGGATTTGGAAGTTTGCCTCCGTGGGGTGAATATCATAATTGTGCTCTGCTTTAAGGACTGAGTCTTCTGCTTCCATCAGGTTTGAATGCACACGGCAAAAAGTTTGCGTATTCCAAATCCTTAACATTTTTCTCAGATACTTGAGTTTCAGATATAGAGTTATCATGGGAGAGGAAGCCAGGGGACTGTTGTGCGAACAAGATTGGATATCAGCCAGGAATTTATCATGCATTGTCCACATTTTTTGAAAACAAAACCTACTCTTAAATCTGCTTTGATTTAAAGCTTTAACCAATAATGGAGCATGGTCATAAGCTTCTCTAGATAAATGTTCGACAGAAATGAAGAACAAATTCAGCCACTCAGCGTTGAGAAGAACCCTATCCAGCCTTGCCCAAATGCCTCTACCTCCAGTTTGATTATTGTGCCAAGTATATTTTGATCCCAAATATCCAGCATCCATTAACTCACAGTCAGCAACACAGTTATTAAAATCTGAAATAGCTGCCAGGTTAGGGGGGTTACCACCTAGCTTCTCATCAACATTAAGTATGCAATTGAAGTCCCCTGCTACTAGCCAAGGGCCATGTAACTGTGAGTGAACCAAGCGTAAAGAAATCCACAAGAGTTGTCTCTTAGCAGAAGTGCATTTAGCATAAACTAAGGATATGTGAAAAGTAGGTAAGGCCGTGCTAGTCTGAGATAGAGTGATATGTTGGTCATCTCTACAAACAATCACAAAATCCAAAGGATCCCTCCAAAGAAACCAAATATGAGCCATATCTGCACTGTTAGCAATACCTTTGTTTAAACCCAGCTTTCTACAGATATTATCCAAGTTTCTGACATGAATTTTTGGTTCCAAAACGGCAAGATAATCAATTTTATGAGTTTTGAGGAAATGTTTAACCCTCCCTACTGATATGTCATTTCCTATACCTCTAATATTCCAGATAATAGAATTCATGAGGAATTAGCGACATGTAAATTACCCTCAGAACCTGACCTTGTCATGGATCTGGTGATGACCCCCGATCGATCCTGAAAAAGGACTCTTACATTATCAGTTTCAGCTGATTTAGCAATTACCTGTCTTTTGGCAACCAAATCAACTTGGTGCTGATGTTGGATATCACAAGAATTAGATATAACCTTCTGATCCGGCCGAAAACAACTGGATTCAACAAGGGCTAATTTAGGAGCAGGAGCAATGACTCCAATGGTATCTGAGATTTGGCCTGAAGGGAGCTCCATAAGAAAAGGAGCAACATAACTAGATGAAGGTTTTTCATTGATAAACTCTGAACACCTCATATCAGGAATCCAACTGGTCCCTAAATTCAACTGTGCATTAGAAGTAGAGGGTGTAGAGTACATAAGTCTGGGAATCTCTTCCTCATGGATTCCTCGGTCTCCCATGTGGCTTCTTGTTCTGAGCATTTACTCCATTGAACCTTGATCATGGGAATTGTTTTGTTCATTAGGGTACGGACCTCGCGATCAAGGATCTTCAATGTTCTTTGTTCATAAGTGAGATCCCTTTGTATCACTAGGTCTCTATGATCTATGATATGTGATGGATCGTGCACATACTTCTTTAACATAGATATGTGAAACACATTATGAACGTCGGACAATTGAGGAGGCAAGGCGATGCGGTAGGTAACCTCGCCAACTCTTTCCAATACCTCGAAAGGTCTGATATACCTAGGTGTAAGCTTGCCTTTAACACCAAATCTTCTAATTCCTCGGCCCGGAGAAACCTTAAGAAAGACGTGGTCTCCTACCTGGAATTTGAGATTTCTCCTTCTGGTATTGCCATAAGCCTTTTGTCTAGATTGAGCTACTTGAAGTCTTTCTCTAATCAGCTGGATCTTCTCAAAAATATCTCTAACCATGTCTGGGCCTAGTAGTTGTTTCTCGCCAACTTCATCCCAGCACAAACGTGATCGGCAACTCCTTCCGTACAAAGCTTTGAAAGATTCCATCTGTATACTTGCCTAATAACTGTTGTTGTATGCAAACTCGACCAAAGGCAAGTGACCATGCCAGCTTCCATCAAAATCAATGATACAAGCTCTGAGCATGTCTTCTACTACTTGATTTGTTCTCTCGGTCTGACCATCCGTCTGAGGATGAAAAGGTGTACTAAAGTTAAGTCTTGTCCCCGAATGTTGTAGACCCTTCCAAAAATGAGAACTAAAATGTGGGTCTCCATCAGACACGATTGAAACAGGAACTCCATGTAGTCTGACTATCTCCTTGATGTACAATGCAGCAAGAACGTCAACTGACCATCGGCTCTTGATTGGCAAGAAATGTGCCGACTTGGTCAATCGGTCTATGATGACACATATTCCATCATGTCCTCCTTTAGATTTAGACAGACCCATTATGAAGTCCATATCGATATCCTCCCACTTCCACTTAGGAATATCAAGAGGATGAAGCTTACTGGTAGGCTTTTGGTGTTCCGCCATAACTTACTGGCAAGTGAGACTACGAGACACAAAGTCTACTGCCTCTCTTTTCATGTTGGGCCACCAAAAGGTTTGCTTCAAGTCTTGATACATCTTGGTAGATCCAGGATGAATTGTGTACCTTGATCTGTGAGCTTCGTCTAATATCTTCTTCTTTAGTTCTGGATAATCTGGTACACAAGTTCTTCCCTGAACAACAATCTACCATTTGATGCTATCTTGAATCAGATTGCACTTCTATTTTACCCTTGATTTTCACTAATGCGGGGTCATTGTCTTGAAGTCCTTGTATTTCAGAGCATAGCTCTGGTTGTATCCTCACATGTAATAGTGTAACACACCTGTTCTCCTTGTACATACCTATGTCAAGTCTAGAGAACTATTCTAGCAAGTTCCACTCCTGAATCATACAATTGGCTAATAGGGCTCTTGGTTTTTGACTGAGGGCATCAGCTACAGGATTACCCTTTCCAGGATGATATTGGATTGTGAAGTCGAAGTCCTTGAGATATTCCAACCAACGTCTCTATCTCATATTCAATTCCTTTTGAGATAAGAGATACTTGAGACTCTTATGATCGGAGTACACAATGAATTGCACTCCGTATAGGTAATGTCTCCAGATCTTTAATGCAAACACTACCACAGCCAACTCTAGGTTATGGACAGGGTAGTTCTCTTCATGCTTCTTTAGTTGTTTGGAAGAGTAAGCTATGACTCTTACTTGTTGACACGGCGGCGACGTGGGGATGGATCGACGGCACTCCGGGGCGCGAACAGGATGGGAACAACTGCTATCTCACACAGCTCGGCCTCACACCGGACGATCTCACACCGGGCAACACACTCAAATCTCACAAATGGAGAGAAGAGGGAAGGGAGAAAACACAATGGCAAAACACTTCTTTCATTCATTCATAATATGTCTCGTAACAAGCATTGGCCTCCTATTTATAAGAAAGGCCTATTACATCCATACCTTCCTTATTTCCTTTATTTGCATATCTATCCTAGCCTAATAAAACAAAGGCCACCAACCCACTTTTGACTTATGGGTTTAACAAAATTAAAATACAAATAACTTTTGACCAACCTTGCCTAATAAAACAAAAGTGAATACATGTAGTAAAACATGTATTTTACACACGTACAAATACTCAATACTCAAAGATATAAATACACACAAGTATATCTACTCAGTATGTCGGGTCTTCAATCGAGTCTCCGAGCCATAAGCTCGGTGTCGGGGCAGTACGGCCTCGGCTCCGAGTAGTGGGCCCAGAAGTGGACCCGGTGTCCCCACCAACCCTCCCGGGACGGCTGGAACTCGACTCCGTCGAGTAAGGGGGGACACTGCTGTGATAGTGCTCCAGCAGATCTGGATCGAGGCGCTGGAGATCTTCCCGGCTGATCCAAGAATCATCAGAAGGTGGACGGTCCCGCCAGCGAACAAGGTAGCGCTGGTACACCCTGCTCCGTGTAGTGGTCACCTGCTCATCCAGTATCCTCTCAATGTGCTCGCGCGGTACTCTCGAGGCTGTGGGACACACAGGGGTGGGCTCACTCTCAATGGGAGGAGAAGGATCGAAAGGGTCACTAGGAATCACTGTGGGTTCCTTGTAGGCCACTAGGTCTGCCACTTTAAAAGTCGAGCTAATCCCATATTCGGGAGGTAAGTCCACAACATATGCATTGGAGCCAATCTTCTGCAAAATTGGGAATGGTCCATCACTACGGGCTTGTAACTTCTTAAAGGCTCCCGAAGGGAGTCATTCGGGTCGAACCCGTACCATAACCATGTCACCTTCTTAGAATTCATGGTGACGCCGATGCGAATCAGCCAATTTTTTATAAGTCTTATTACTGAGGTTGATTTGCTTACTAATTGACTCATATAGACTCTTGACATGCCGTGCAAACTCCTCAGCTGACTTGGATGTTCTAGACTCGAGGGGAAGGGGAAGGGGAATGAGATCCACAGGTTTCCTAGGTTTGTAGCCATGCACGACCTCAGATGGACTCATACCGATGGACCTATTGATGGAGCTGTTGTATGCAAATTCGGCTCTAGGCAAAAGAAGTTCCCAAGTGCCGGAATGTTCCCCTACGAGACACCTCAACAGATTCCCTAAACACCTATTGACGACCTCAGTTTGCCCATCAGTTTGGGGGTGATAGGCGGTGGAAAACTTCAGTTTGGTGCCAACTAGGTGCCAAAGTGTCTTCTAAAAATAGCTAGTGAACCGGACATCCTGGTCAGACACATTGGTTTAGGGGAGACCATGTAGACGCACGACTTCATCAAAGAACAAATGGGCTACTCTAGATGCATCAGATGTTTTGGAACATGCAATGAAGTGGGCCATCTTAGAGAACCTATCAACGACAACAAAGATGGAATCATGCTTATGAGCAGTGCGAGGTAAGCCAAGGATAAAATCCATGCTCACATCAACCCATGGTCGATCAGGAACGGGGAGAGGAGTGTAGAGACCAGTGTTCTGTTTGACCTGTTTGGCCATCGTGCATGTCCTACACTGGGCTACAATCTTGGCCATATCTCTTTTCAGGCCAGGCCAATAGAAGTGCTCCTCCATAGAATGGATGGTCTTGTTGCGGCCAAAGTGACCAGCAAGACCTCCAGCATGCATTTCCCAAATCAGGAAGTCCCGAACAGAAGTCCTCGGGACACAGAGTTGCTGCCCTCGAAATAAAAAACCATCTTGGAGTAGATAGTCAGAAAAGGCTATCGAGGGTCCAGCAGACAGAGCAGAGTAGGCAGGGCCAAAATCAGGACACTCTCCATAGAGTTCCTTCATGCGGTCAAATCCTGTGACCTTTACCCGAACAGTGGAAAGAAGGGAGACCCTTCGACTCAAGGCGTCGGCCACCTTATTGTCCTTTCCAACCTTATGCCTTAGGACAAATGTGAAAGACTGGAGGAATTCTACCCACAGACTATGCCTAGGGTTTAAACCCTTCTGAGAGCTAAGGAATTTCAAAGTCTCGTGGTCCGAGTATAAGACAAACTCTTGTGGTAAGAGATAGTGTCTCCAGTGTTTAAGGGCTTGGACCACGGCATAAAACTCCTTATCATATGTGGAGTATCAAAGCTTTGCACCAGAAAGCTTCTCACTAAAATAAGCCACAGAGTGGCTCTCCTGACTAAGCACTCCACCTATTCCTACGCCAGATGCATCACATGAAACCTCAAAGACTTTGGAAAAGTCCGGTAGGCGGAGGACAGGGGCTTTGGTCATAAGCTCCTTTATGGCAAGAAAAGCCTGGGAGGCGGCTTTGGTCCACTCAAAATTCTCCTTACAGATGCAATCCGTAATGGGTGCCATAATAGTGCTAAATCCCTGGATGAAGCGTCTGTAGAAGGTGGCTAGCATGTGGAAACTACGAACGTCATGGACATTCTGGGGCTCCGGCCAGTCTACTCTAGCTCGAGCCTTTGATGGGTCCACAGACACTCCTTGACTAGAAACCACAAATCCAAGGAAAGTGACCCGGTCAATCATGAATTCACATTTCTTGAGATTGGCAAACAGGGTTTCTCTCCTCAAAGTCTCGCAGACTTCCCTCAAATGATGGATGTGGTCCTGAGGGTTGTGGCTATAGATGAGAATATCGTCAAAGTAGACGACAACAAAGCGACCAATGAGAGGTCGAAGGATTTCCGTCATAAGCCGCATGAATGTGCTGGGGGCATTGGATAGCCCAAACGGCATGACGAGCCACTCATACAGACCTTCTTTGGTTTTGAAGGCTGTCTTCCACTCGTCCCCTGGTCGAATCCGGACCTGGTGGTAGCCACTTTTCAAGTCAATCTTGGAAAAGATAGTGGCTCTACTCATCATGTCAAGCATGTCATCAAGACGGGGAATGGGAAACCTATACTTGACAGTGATCTTATTGATGGCGCGACTGTCAACACACATCCGTCAGGTGCCATCCTTCTTGGGTGTAAGTAAGGCAGGGACCACACATGGGCTCTTGCTCACCCTGAGGAAACCTTTGTGGATAAGGTCCTCGACAATCCTTTGGAGCTCAGCATGCTCCTTGGGGTTCAACCTGTAGTGGGGAAGGTTGGGTAGGGTGGACCCAGGGACAAGATCAATGGCGTGTTGAACATCATGCATGGGAGGGAGTGTTGAAGGTAAGTCTTCCGGGAAGATATCTTGGAAGTCCCGCAGGGTTGCCTGGACTTCAGGTGGGATGGAGACTTGGGACTCCTCAGGGGTAATGGTGACGACAACAGCCCAAACAGGGGCACCCTCGGCAACCTCTCTATTCATCTCACGAACACCTATGAAGTTCAGGCACCTAATCGGGTCATGGTCAACCTTATGGGCCTTAGGGATGGATATGACAGGTGTAGGAGAGGAGGGAATGGAAAGCTTCCCTTTGGTGGGGGTTGGGGCATTCTCCTGAATTTTGGGGGATGCAGCGGGTGTGGAGGTAGGACTCTTTCCTGTGGCCACCTTTGGGGGTGTTGGGAGCAACTGAATCCTCTTCCCATTGTGGGAGAAAGAACACTCATTGGACCGACCGAATGTAGTAAGGTCTACATCGTAGATCCATGGCCGTCCTAGGATGATGCTCCCGACCTTCATAGGCACTACATCGCATAGGATTTGTCCTTGGTAGGACTAGAACTTGATGGGAATGACACATATAGTGGTGACTGCGATAGACGTGTCGTCAACCCAAGCCACGTTGTATGGCCTCGGATGAGGATGGGTAGGTAGACCTAGACGGGATACAAAGTCTGAAGAGACTGCATTGATACAGCTCCCGTTGTCAAAGATCACCTTGCAGGGTTGAGTTTTGACCATGATGTAGGTTTGGAAGATGGAGGTTCGACGCCAGTCATCCTCCTGTGGGTGTGCGAGGATGCAACAAACTACACCTAGTCTTCCCTGGTTTGAACTTTCGGCAATTTCCCCTACTTGCATGTACTCGACATGCGTTCCATCATACCCTGCATCTAATTCCTCAAACTGGGCAACGAGATCAGGGTCAGGCTCATATCTCTCAAGGGTTTCTCCTTCCTGAGGTGGAAGCTCCATGGACTGGGGGTCGGTGATGACCAAGGCTCGGGTGGGGCAATTGGTGGCAATATGCCCTAGGTTATGACACCTGAAGCATCGAACTCCCGAGATAGGGGCTGGTTGGGAGGTGCTAGGGATGACCCCTTTTCCCTTGTCATCTCTCCTCTCAACTGGTGGAGTATACTCTAGTCTAGGCACAGCAGCGGGTGCAGGTAAAGGGTTCCTTGGAAAAGGAGCAGTAGGGGCAATGGCCCTAAGTGGGGTAGCAGTAGGGACGTAGGAGGTGGAGGGGCCAGCTCTCTCAATATAGCAGACTATGGGGTTTCGGGGCTCGGGTTGGCGGTAGATGGGAACCCGAGGTGGGACCACCCTTTGAAACCGCTCAACATCTCGTGCAACCTGGTAGGCATGCTCGAGGGTGTTAACCTCCCGCAAGAATAATTTCCGCTGAATACTCTCGTGTAGGCCAGCCGTAAACCGTGAGAGGGTGACGGAGGCATCCTCAATGACTCGGCTCCGAAGGAAGAAGTCATCAAATTTGGTGATGTACTCGTCCACGGACTTTCCATCTTGGGTGAGTTTCTGCCATTGGTCTAAAAGACGCTGATGGTAGGAAGGTGGCAGATACTTCTCCCTCAATTTCTCCTTCATTTCTTCCCACGTGCCTATAGGCTCCTCTCGTCTCCTTGCTAGGAGATTCTCGATGTTGCACCAGTAGGTCATGGCTTGACCCAGGAGTTTCATTTTGGCCAACCTCACCCTTGTAGCAGGGGTCATGCAGCGATGCTAATCAAAATATTGGTCCATCCCGATCTCCCAATGAAGATATGTAGCGGGGTTGAGGGACCCATCAAAACTCGGAGCGTCAATCTTGACGTTCCGTAGGATAATATCCTCATCATTATGGTCTCTCTCTCGAGGCGTACGGGCCTATTGCTCTCTACCTTGGGGAGCCTGATTCGGGCGGACTTGCTCTCTATCCTCCCTAGGATTGGCTACGGGACTGCCGTGGCCATTCACTCGTCCTTCCTCTCCCTTCAGTCGATCCTCTAAGGCTCGGATCCTCTCATCTAGTTCCGCTCGTAGTTGGCCTATGGATTCTTCAAAGTGGGCCATGAGATTGTGCTCGAGCTGGACTAGCATAGAAGTCACGCTCTTTTGATCCATGGGTAGCGTTGAGGGGCGCTCTAGACGGCCGGATGAATTCCTAGACCAACGTGGCATGCACGACCTCTGACCTAAATGATGCAGTCCTGGGACCGATAATTAGCAAGGTATGGACCCGGCTGATATGTAAAGGGTCAATTTGAAGGGACTGGTCAGGGAAAGTTACTCGCCTGCAGGCGAAGTAGTCGTGGAATTACCTCTTGACAATTAGGGTATCCTAATGCGACAATTCTAGGGCCCTAAGGATTGGTGTATACAAGCTCTCTCTTTCCGTCCACAGCGATGTACTAAGGAGACGGGCTGCATGGATCGGGCTCTCTCTCACTTCGCGCGGCAATTGAAAAGATACTAAATGAGTAAGTGAGGGGAGCGCGTACCTAGTTAGACTGAAAAGTCTAACTCCGATCGGCGATGAGGGCGAGCGGGGACGTGCGTGCCCGCATGGCGTCGAAGAAGCTTGACCGGTTACAAAGAATTCACTCCACGCAGGGAGGATTTAGTTATTACAGACCGCTTAAAATTTCCCACGCAGGCGAACAAATCACTCTAGACATTCTCCGCGCAGGGAGACTTAGGGGCACTCACACTCCATGAATTACGGACTGTGTGTCGGCGATCGGGCGACTCAACCGTTGATCGAGCCGTGATTGTGGACCCGGATGTCACACAAAATAATTTAAACAATTGATAGGTAGATATATATAAATATATATATTCAACACTTTTTTTTTAATTCCAGAGCTTCACCTAACCCCCTTTTTTTTTCCTGTTAAGATGCCGACTCTACTGTGAAAATCACGCAGATAGAGTCCGCTTTGTCTGCGGGCAGGCGCAGCCCCACGGGTCAGCGCCTGTGGGAGCTGGTTGGTGGCCGGACGGATGCACGGGGGGGGGGGGGGGGGGGGACAGGCGGAGGCGCGCTCGGGCGCGTCTACTGGCGCACCTTCCGACCGGCAGGCGCAGGGCCGGGGGGGCTCGGGCACTGGCGAGGGCACGCTCGGGCGCGTCTGTTGGCGCACAAGTCGGCGGGGCAGGCGCAGGGCCGGGCGCGCAGGGCCGCGGGCGGGCGCGGTGCGCGGGGCCGGGCGCGGGCAAGAAGGCCGGGCGCTGGGCGCCGTGCGCGGTGGAGGAATGGGGGGGGAGAAAGCCGTTGCGGCTTTTGGCGGTTCGAATGGGGGCACGGGCGACGAGGCCGGACCCCGCGAACGTGATTTTTTTTTCGATTTCTAATCTCGCTCAACGCGAGAGAGAGAGAGATTGAGAGAGAGAGATAGAGGGATAGAAACAGAGAGATAGAGATAGATTAACACGGGAAAAAAAAATTCTCACTGAACTTCTTTTCTTCAACCGAGAGAGAGAGAGAAAGAGTAACATATTTGAGAGAGAGAGAACAGTTGGGAGGGAGAAAGAGAAAAATAGATAGTGGGAAAGATGGGGAGAGAGAGAGAAATGTTACAGAGGTTTTCTTTCTTTCTTTCTTTTTCAAAAGATTTTTTTTCTCTATTTTTTTTTCTTCTCCAAAACTCTTCTCAACAGAACTCCAATACTCTTTTTTTCTTTTTTTTCTCTAGCAATTGAGAGAGAAAGAGAGAGACGTCGGGGACGTCGGACTCGTTGGAGGTGCCGTGTTGGGCTCTGATACCAAATCTGATGCGGCGGTGACGTGGGGATGGATCGATGGCACTTCGGGGCGCGAACAGGATGAGAACGGATAACTGCTATCTCACACAGCTCGACCTCACGCCGGACGGTCTCACACCGGGCGACACACTCAAATCTCACAAATGGAGAGAAGAGGGAAGGGAGAAAACACAATGGCAAAACACTTCTTTCATTCATTCATAACATGTCTCGTAACAAGCATTGGCCTCCTATTTATAGGAAAGGCCTATTACATCCATACCTTCCTTATTTCCTTTATTTGCATATCTATCCTAGCCTAATAAAACAAAGGACACCAACCCACTATTGACTTATGGGTTTAACAAAATTAAAATACAAATAACTTTTGACCAACCTTGCCTAATAAAACAAAAGTGAATACATGTAGTAAGATATGTATTTTACACACGTACAAAGACTCAATACTCAAAGATATAAATACACACAAGTATATCTACTCAGTATGCCAGGTCTTCAATCGAGTCTCCGAGCCATAAGCTCGGTGTCGGGGCAGTGCGGCGTTGGCTCCGAGTAGTGGGCCCAGTAGTGGACCCGATGTCCCCACCACTTGTTGCATTAACACACATCCGAGGCTAATGCCAGACGCGTCGGTATACACCTCGAATTTCTCTCCTTCGATCAGTAAAACCAACACCGGGGCAGTAGTCAAGTGATCCTTAGAGCTTGAAAGCTTCTTTCACAATATTCGCTCCATTCATAACGGATCTCCTTGCGAGTTAGCCTAGTAAGTGGCACAGCGATGTTAGAAAAATCCTTAATGAATCGCCTGTAATAACCTGCAAGACCCAGGAAACTTAGGATCTCACTAGCATTGGTCGGTCTTTCGCAATTCTTTATCGCTTCAACTTTTGATGGATCTACTGATAAACCGTCCTTTGAAATTACATGACCTAGGAAGGATACTTCTTCTAGCCTGAACTCACATTTGCTGAGCTTTGCATATAACTGATTTGTCCTCAATATCTGTAATGCACTCCTCAAATGCTCTTCATATTCTTCCTTGGTTTTTGAATAGATTAATATGTCATCAATGAAAACCACCACAAACTGGTCTAGATGAGGCCTGAATCTGCTATTCATCAACTGCATAAAGGCTGCAGGGGCATTTGTTAGTCCAAAAGGCATAACAATAAATTCATAGTGCCCATACCTGCTCCTAAATGTGGTCTTATGAATGTCTTCATCTTTGATTCTCAGTTGGTGATATATTGACCTGAGATCAATCTTCGAGAAATACTTAGATCCAGATATCTGATCAAACAATTCATCGATTCTCGGTAGTGGATACTTATTTTTGATAGTGAGATGATTCAGCTGTCGATAGTCGATGCATAGCCTCATAGATCCATCCTTCTTCTTCACAAATAATACATGCGCTCCCCACGGGGAAGTGCTTGGTTTGATAAATCCTTTCTTCAGAAGCTCCATCAATTGTTCCTTTAACTCCTTGAGCTCGACAGGGGACATCCTATAAGGTGCCTTAGAGACTGGACCAGCACCAGGGACCAGGTCGATGGTGAAGGCCACTTCTCTTTGTGGGGGTAAACCAGGCAAATCTTCTGGAAATACATCGGGAAACTCCCGAACTACTGGGATGTCTTCTATCTTAGTCTCCTTAGTCTCCTTTATGGTGACAAAAGCAAGGAAACATATACACCCTTTCCTTATAAGCTTGAAGAGGGGCGATCTCGCGCTGCTCCTGAGCGGGGAGTAAGATGACCACGTACCCTTGAAGTGTAAACTGTAAGAAGGGAAACCAGTCAAAGGTGCCCAAGGATAGATCCCCGGGGAAGACCCTCCGATGCTTAAGTCAGCACAGGTAGTAGAGCACAGATGCGAAGAGGAGAATTAGGAGGAAAGTGGGAGCGCGAGATTCCTCTCTACCAAAAGGTGAAGTGGTTCCTGCTCAGGCTTACTTGGGTGTGCTTAAGCTTACATAAGCTCACTCGTCACAGTCGGGCATGTCCTATTTAAATAGTGGCCAGTTGTGCGAATTGATCCCTGTAAGCGGAGGGGTTCCAGGGGGGGTTACATCCTTCATGCGGGCTCCTTACGGCACACAGACTCTTGGTTTCCCTTGTCCCATTGAGCTTCCTGCCATTAAAGGATTCGCAACGGCTGAATCATTAAGCTTCCATCAGTGAGCCCGAGCAAATGGCACTTGTTTAGGAGTGGTCTCTCGAGGGATAAGTGCTGGGTTGGGACAAGGAATAGGGGGCTCCATGGGAGCTTTCCCGATCGACTGATGCTCGGACTTCCCAACCCAAAGGCCGCCTAGG
Source organism: Amorphophallus konjac (assembly GCA_022559845.1). Classification (NCBI taxonomy): domain Eukaryota; kingdom Viridiplantae; phylum Streptophyta; class Magnoliopsida; order Alismatales; family Araceae; genus Amorphophallus; species Amorphophallus konjac. The sequence continues at coordinate 186,874 of JAHNEJ010000195.1, read as the reverse complement.
AAGCGCTTATACCGAGTGAGTTTTTGGGCTTCATAATAAGTGGGCCCGAGGGCTGCCACTTAGAGGAGTTGAGCCTTGTTCTGTCCGGTTAGGACCTCGTTTGGCCTCTCCGTATGGGCGGTGAGATTTCCCCTCTCCACTTGTCCCCCTCCTACTCCCGAGCCAAGATTAGGCTTGGACGAGTAGCAATTGGGCTGGACTATCTGTGGCACTAGTTGGGTAAAGATATCTCTTTGGTAGGGGCCGTGTGACGTAGCTCACCTTGAAAATACGCCCGTTATGATGAGTAAGAGAAGACCCCTCTTCGGGAGATCGGACGCCGCGCCGCCTCCGGTCATGTTTTTTAGGCATTGCGCGTTTCGCATTCCCTTATCTCAGAGGTTTTAGGGTTTTGCCTCTCTTGGTAGCTATATTTGAAGGGGGCTCTCGCGCTGCGAGAGTAGTTTCGGAAGGGTGGGAATCGTCGTAGCCTTCGAAGCTAGGAGAGCTTCCTGAGGCGGTGATTCGTAAGCTCCCTTTCTTCTCCGAAGTTCTCTGGCTTAGAGCTTTCCCCTTCTTCTTCTCTCTGTCTCATGGCGGACCATCATTCTGAGGCTGAGGGGTGGCAGAGAGAACGGACCCCCAGAGTTTTCTTGACGCCGCCGGAGTTGTCCTGCAGCGAGCTGGGGGAGGCGGAGGTGAAGCGGCTGGAGAGTCACTACGGGTTGCCTTGGCGGTTCCAGTTCCTAGTGCCTGAGCCTCATGAGTCTGGCCTTTCCACCCTTTCTGGCCTCTTTTACTCCTTTCTTTTCGCTTGGAAGTGTGGCATTCGTTTGCCCCTTCATCCTTTTGTCGTTAAGTTGCTTCGGTTCTACCGGCTGGCTCCTGTCCAACTGGTCTCCAACTCTTACACTTTCATCTTCTCCTTCATTTTCCTTTGCGGCCAGTGTGGGGTGTGCACCTCGCATGATCTTTTCCATTACTTCTTTGATTTGAAGGAGCAGGCTCATGCGGGGCGAGGCTTCTTCTATATTCAGGCGACGCGGGGGAGGAACTACGTGTCCCTCTCTGGGAAGGACTCTTCTCACAAAGGGTGGAAGACCCAATATTTCTGGGTGGGCCCATTGGCGGTTGGCGTAGCCTGGAATTTTACGACGACGCCCAATTTCCACCCAAACATTCCTCCGAAGCAGACTGTGTTATCTCCGGAGGTGGAAGAGGAGGCTGCTATCCTTCAGCAGAATCGCCGGGAGACTGCTGATTTGGTGACTTCTTCCAACATTGAGGGCTACCTCGCTCGAGTGCTGTTGCCTACAGGTAAGGGGTTCAGGAACTTGGCCTTCCTTCTTACAGAGTTGGGGTCTTCCTGCTCTTAATCTGCTTTCTGTGGTTCAGACACGAGGCGAGCGGTTGAGGAGGAGGCACCTCCGTCTGAATTGGAGGTCATCGTCTTGGACGAGACACCAGCTCCGGATGGCCTTCAAGTTTTGGAGGGTTCGTCCCGTGCCCAGGATAAGGGCAAGCGGGTGGCTCAGGACGACGCCTCAGAGCGCCGGGGGATCAAGCGCAAGGATCCTGTGGCCAAGCTGCTATGGTCTTCGATGTAGGCTCAGTCTGCTGAGAAGAAACGGGTGAGGAAGGAGGAGGTTTTCCGTGTGTCCGGAGGAGATTCGTTGGCTCTCCCCTATACTGAGCAAGAGGGGGGCGATGATGGAAGGATAACTATTGATGCTGAGGCGCCGAGCGTGGCGGAGGGGCCATTAGATGAGGGGGTCCGTGCCCAGCAGGTCGAGGCTGGCGGGTCACAGAAGGAGGCAACTCGATCACAGCCGACCGAAACTGGGGAGGTACGCAGTGGGGGTGCTCACGTCGAGCCGACAGGTGGGGCCCCTGGGACGGGATTCCCCGAGGGAGATGCCATGGTCTGGGTCGCTCCGGTGAGAGTATCCCCTCCTTCTACCAGCACCTTCAGTGTCTAGGCTTCTCTGTACCGGGTGTGTCATTCTTTAGCTTCTCGAGACTTGCGGGAAAAATTTCGGAAGGGTCCCCCCTCTTCGCTGTTGGAGCAGATTATGGAGGGATGGCTGATTCTGGCCTAGCTGGGAGATGAAGCGGTGGACGCGTACGCTTGGGTGGAGTCCGAGCGGGAGACTCTTTCGTGGGCCCGTGGCGTGCTTGATCGAAAGGTCGAGCGTCTGACCCTCGATCTTGAAGACCTTCGTCTAGAGATCGCTCCGCTCCGAGCGTTGGCGTAGTCGAGCCAAGCTGAGGCTCGGTCTTTGTCAGAGCAGCTGGCCCAGGCTCGTCGCATGGTCGACCGGAAGAGTGAGCTCCTGGAGTCGGAGCGCAGAAACCAGGTTGAGCGAGATGAGCAATTGAGGGCCGAGCGCGAAGGGCTCGAGGACCAAGTTCGGGCATCTGAGGATTCGCAGACCAAGGTCGAGTGAAGACTATCCGAGACCGAGGGAAGGTTGTTCGAGTCTGAGCAGTGAATAGCTGAGCTCGAGAGGAAGGCGGGGCTGGCTGGGAAGGAAGCGCTCGAGCAACATAGGTGCTCGGAGGCCTACCAGGCGGCTCTCCAGCAGGTGGCCTTTCCTTATTACGAGTCGGGCTACCGACGAGGACTCTTGAAGGGCTTCTCCCAGGGCTACGATCGGGCAGTCCTGGAGGCAAAGGCCTAGTCGTCTTTGCTCGATTTTCCTTCCGGTCAGCACTATGACTCGGAGTGGGGCTCCACTGACTCTTCCCACTATACGTCGAGCGAAGAGGTGAATTCGGTTCCGTCCAAGCGACCGCCAACTCCAGCATCCTCGGAAGGGTACACGACCGAGATAGTTCCCACGCAGGTGGGGTCAGTGTCTGGGCCCGCCGTCGCCGAGAACATTGGGGGAAGGTCATCTGGTGCCGAGGAAGCCTTGTCTACTGAGCTTGGAGATGGGCCCGAGGCCTGATGTAATAGCTCTTTTCTTTTTCCTTTTTCATATGTAGCCGGGTGCGGCTTTTTGGAAACTCTAATAGCGGCAGTATTGAATGCTGAATTAACTGTTTCTTACCATTCTTGGTGTGATTTGATTGCCGTATCCGCAGTCGTTTGAAGAAAGCATCGATTTCCTGTAGATCTTGCATGTGCCGATCTGTCAAACAACTGACATGGCGTTGACACCTTTCCGTTTTTCCATACCGCCCTTAATGACTTGCCGCTTCGTGCGTCCCGCTAGGGGAATATCGAGAAATGAGGTAACCAACTCAGGGAAAGCCTTGGTAGCTTGTTTTGGGGAGAATCATTTAAAGCGATCAGCATCCCCTTCGGCCTATAAAAGGTCAGAGGGGCGTCTCCTTTTCCTTTCATCGCTTAAGGCTGTTCCTGGCGGTTTTTCCCTTCCGTGAAGCATTGTGCTATTAGTATTGATGGGGCATGGAAGGCATTTCAGAAGATGATGATGCAGATGGTGGTGGGAGGGAAGCTCCTGTTGTTTCGCTCTGGAAGAGGGTTCGTCAGTCGGGGGTCAATCAGGGGGAAGGTTCATGCTGGAGCATGTCGCCTTCCTGTCCCTGTCCTGTCGGCGCTCTTCTGTGGGAAAATGGGGCTCGTCCAGCTTCATTCTTTCACTGTTGTCCCCGTCCCTCCTTCCATCGTCGATCCCATTGTCTAGGGAGGGAGCTCTCTCAAGATTCCTCGCCTTTCGGGTCAACATCTTTTTCTTTTTTGTTGTTCTTCCAATCCCTTTGGCACCTTTCTTCCGAGCCTTCTCAAACCAACGAAGCCGGCGATCCCTTATCCAAGCCAGTTTCTACACGAAGTAGAGTCAGTGGCTGGACGTGGGAGCGCCTACTGGGTCGGCCGAGCATTCTGCTCGCGTTATAGTACTAGGGGATGTAATTTTTTGTACATGTATACTATATCGGCTATGGCCTTCTTTATGTACGTCAAAGTTTAATAAGAAGGGAAGAATGGTGATTATTCTATTTTGCTTACATGTGTATGCTTGCCAAATGTTCAAAAGTATAACTTGTGAAGATTTGTTGCGTTCCACGTCCGAGGGACGGGTGCTCCTTCCATGGTGGACAGTCAGTATGCTCCTTCCCGAGCTTCTCGACCACTCGGTAGGGACCTTCCCAGGTAGGGGCCAGCTTCCCCGCCGCCTCTAGTGGTCGAGATGCTTCGGCCTTCCTTAGGACGAAGTCTCCTAGCTGGAAGGGTCTGTCTCGAACTCTGCTGTTGTAGTATTGACTGATGCGTCGTTGGTATTCCGTTGCTTGGATCCTTGCATTCTCTCGGATCTCATCCGTTAAGTCGAGGTTCTCTCACAATTTCTGCTCGTTTACCTCAGGCTCGAAGTGGATGACTCGGAGAGAGGGATTGTTGACCTCCAACGGAATTATGGCTTCCGTGCCACACACTAGCTGAAAAGGTGTTTCACCAGTAGCCATTCTCGGAGTAGTTCGGTGCGACCATAGTACGCTTGGAAATTCCTCGAGCCAGCTTCCCTTGGCTTTGCCGAGCCTGGTTTTGATGCCTTTTAAGATACTCTTATTGGCATTCTCGACCAGTCCGTTAGCCTGAGGGTGGGCTACCGAAGTGAAGTGGTTGCGAATGTTTAGGTCGGCCCATCTGTCTCTGAAATAATGAGAATCAAACTACCGACCGTTATCGTTCACAATCACTCGGGGCACACCATAGCGACAGATGATTGATTTCCAAACAAAACTCCATACGACTGATTCGGTGATCCTGGTAGTGGCTTCGGCCTCGATCCACTTGGTGAAATAGTCGATGGTGACGATGACGAACTTCTTCTGAGCTTGAGCCGTAGGGAATGGCCCCAGGATGTCGATCCCCCACCGAGCGAAAGGGTACGGCTCGGCAAGGGTGATGAGCTCCGTAGTAGGCTGATGAATCAGGTGGTCAAAGCGCTGACATCTATCACACTTCTGCACGTAGGTCGAGCGGTCGCGCTGGAGAGTGGGCCACCAGTAACCCTGCCATAGCAGGATCCTGGCAAGTGATCTTTCTCCTTGGTGCGCTCCGTAGATGCCTTCGTGTACTTCCTGAATCGCTCGGTTGGCTTATTCGGTGCTGATGCACTTGAGGAGAGGATCGAAGAAGGATATGCGGTACAAGGCATCGTCTAGCATGACGAAACGCCGAGCTTGGTACTTGAGCTTCTGAGCCTCCCGAGGATCGGTGGGCTCTTGAGAATCCTAGAGCCAGGATATGTAAGCGGTCCGCCAGTCGCTCGAGGGTGCCGGGTGAATAGTCATAAGCTCGGATTCGATGCTCGGTGTCCCGAGCTCTTCGAGGAAGACCGATCATGTACTAGTGGGGTCAGGCGAGGAGGCATGTCAAGAGAGGGCGTCCGCTCGGGAGTTTTCCTCCCGGGTTATTTGGACTACCTCAAAGCTCTCGAAGAGTTGGGCCATCCTCTTTACCGCTTGGAGGTACTTGACCATTTGTCCTTCCTGAGTTTAGTATTCACCGTTGACTTGGCTAGCGACCAATTGAGAGTCAGTGTGAATCCTGACTCGTTTGGCCCCCAGTCTTCGAGCCATCCTGGCTCCTGAGATAACGGCTTCATACTCGGAGACGTTGTTGGACGCTTGGAAGTTGAACTTCAGGGCGTACCGATGTTCTGCTCCTTCAGGAGACTTGAGGAGAATGCCGGCGCCGCTTCTAGTTGAATTGGAGGATCCATCGATGAACAGATCCCTGGTAGGCCCGGTTGCTGGTGGAAGTGCTTCTTCAATCGGGACCGTGCTTTCAGCGATGAAGTCTGCGAGAGCCTATCCTTTAATAGCCGAGCGAGGGCGATACGAGATATCGTAGGCCCCGAGCATGATGGCCCACTTGATGAGGCGTCCCGAGGCTTCAGGGTGAAAGAGAATCTTCTTCAGGGGTTCACCGGTCAATACGATGATAGAGTGCCCTTAGAAGTAGGGTCGGAGGCGCTTGGCCGAGGTAACCAACGCTGGCACGAGTTCCTCGGTTGCGGGGTACCTTCTTTCTGCCTCATTAAACACCTTGCTGGCTGTGGACGCACATTTCATTAAATAAGTTATTTTGTTCATTTATTGGGTTTATTAAGTGCGTGGGCGTGCCAGTCACAAAGTGACAATTTATTTAGGCTCCGAAGAGCCATGGGTGCGCTCGATCTGACTCGGTCAGACGATTGTGTGGTTCGTGTAGGGACCAAAACCCGTCGCGCCATAAAGGTCACGACATCATTTACATCCCACATACGAGGGAACACCCTTGATTAATCGTCGGGGATCAGGGCCTCATGGCCAGGAAATTAATTGCACGAAAGGTCTATTAGGATGTCTTGAAATCCTCGCGCGAGGGTGAGAAGAAAACATTCACGATCATGTCGGTCATGTGCTGACCATTTAATGTTCGGACGAATGTCCGGCTCGAGAAAAGTGCGATCGTCACAGGAAAACCGGAGCATATGTATGCCGGGATACGGCAAATTTATTGTTCAGAAGAACGGAAAACGTTCGGCTAAATCTTGGTTAGAGCGGTCAGAAACCAGTAAGTCTGTTGGCCCGTTGCAAGATCAAGCTGCGACCATACTGCGGTGGGCCCCCCTAGTCGAAGTCATGCTCGCATCAGCGTCATTAATATTCCGTTGCCAAGGGGCAATGGGGGAATATCCCTTGAATCAACTGGAAAGCCCTATGTCTTGGGAAGCGAATGTTCGAAATGTATCGGTCATTCAGGAGACTGTTTAATATTCGGACGGGTGTCCGACTTGAGAATATCGTAATCGTCGCGAGAGGACCTGGAACATATGTATGCCGGGGTACGGCAAGTTTATTATTCCGAGGAACTGAAGACATTCGGTTAAATCTCGGTTAGTGTAGTAGGAAACTAGTGAATTTATCGGCCCAGTGCGAGATCGGGTCAGGACCATACCGAGGGCGCCTCCCGCCGTCTGAACGAGGCTTGCGCGGGCATCATTAATATTTCCGGTGCCGGAGGGCAACGGGGAAGAGTCCCGGGACTAGACTCCAAAACTGAAAACGTGTTCAAAGGGAGCGGGTTGTAGGCTGAGGATATGAATCAGACGATGACCATAATCGGGACGGACCCGAGGTCTAAGCGTGGCCCACGGAGGCCTTATTAATATTCCCATGCAAAAGGTCTAGGGATGACGAGAGCCATGTCGTTCTATTCCGATTTTGGCAGTCACTCACGGACCACTTTATATTCGGACAAAGGTCCGTATTGAAGGTATGATGTAGATGGAAACAACCCCGTACAAATGTATGCCATGTTTACGGTAATTTCAATGAAAGAACGGAAATGAATCGCAATGGGAACGAGTCCGGTTTGACGAAATATCGGCCCTGAGCAATGTCAGATTACGGTCATATCGGGATGGTTCCCAAGGTCCGAACCCTACTTGGAGGGGCGGTGTTAGTATTGCCTTTACACCGGGTCTTGTGGAGAAACGGGGCTGCAGAGCAAGTCTCATCATTTTATAATTACTTCAATTTTTTATCATTATTATTTGTTAGTTTATATTTTTTTTGAGTGAGTTTGTTATTACTACTTATTTGTTTTTTTCTTATGCTTTATTTATTTATTATTGTTATTGTTGGGTTTGTTATTATTGTTTATTCATTTTATTATCATCTATTTAATTATCACTTTTTGCTGAGTTGTTATTATTATTCTTTTATTTTGTCATCATTTATTTATTTATCATTTTTGTTGAGTTTGTTATCATTATTCCTTGTTTCTTTATTACTATTATGTATTTATTTCTTTTTTTTAGGCATTTGTTATTATTGTCAGTTATTATCATATTTTTTTATTATTTATCCCCTTTTGTGAGTTTGTTGTTATTATCATTATTATTTTTTATTTTTTATCATTATTTATTTATTTATTATATTTTCTTTTAGCATATTATTATTATTACTTATTCCATTACTATTATTATTTGTTTATTCATTTTTTGAATTTGTTATTGTTATTCATTATTATTGTTATTATTATTATTATTTGTCATGTTGGGAGCGTGCCGGATAGGGGACTACAAAGTGTGCCGGGTAAAGGTTGAGAAAGTGTGCCGGGTAGAGGCTGAAAAGTGTGCCGGGTAAAGGTTGAGAAAGCGTGCCGGGTAGAGGCTGAAAAGTGTGCCGGGTAAAGGTTGAGAAAGCGTGCCGGGTAGAGGCTGAAAAGTGTGATGTATGGAAGGCTGAAAAAGGTGTGCCGTGTAAAGGCTGGAAAGTGTGCCGTATGGAAGGCTGAAAAAGGTGTGCCGGATAAAAGTTGGAAAGTGTGCCGTATGGAAGGTTAAAGGGGGGAGTTCTTTTTATTATAGAGACCCATGTGGGGAGTTTTCTTCTACTCGTGAGATGCATGAGGGGTTAATTTGATTTTCTTTTTATTCATGAAATGCATGTGATTAGCCTTCTTTTTATCCACAGAATGCATGTGAGGAATTTCGATTTGGTTTTCTTTTATTCATGTAGACCATGCTCGTGGTTATATTCGGTAGTGCATCATAAAGGTGTAAGTATTCAGTTATTCGGGATCTCCGGGGTTCGTTGTTATTTCGGCAAAGCTATCGCATTAATGTTTTAGTCTGTTCGTTTGTTGTTTCTTTTTGCATTATTAATTCTCTTTTGTTATTATTGTTACTATGTTATTTCTGATGAAAATTCGGCAGCATCTCCCCTTGACCCGGATGGTAAGGGAGATAAAGGGAACGCGCCCACATGGAGTGGCGGAACACGACAATTTGAGGTGGGTGCCAAGGCAGTAACACCTTTGAGAAAACATCAGAAAACTCGGAGAAAACACCGAACGAGGGACACTAGGCTGACATAGACTGGGGGTGCACCGGGTGAATGTATCTAAGCGAAGCCGTGGTACTCAGAGGCAGACAATGGGGAGCCATGAAGAAAGTGAAACAACGAGAAATGTAGACATAGAAGAAATATTTGTAGGAAGATATAGACAACGTTTGAAAGCTTTTCTTCTATTCCTCATAAAAAGGGGAGAAATACATGGGCTAGTACATTGCAGGGGGGAGAGAATGAAAACAGAAATACAGTGGGGGGAGGAAATAATGGAGCATCCGCTCCTTCCTCTCTCTTTTCTCTTCTTCTTCTTCTCTTCCTTTTTCGCACACAATCGGTGGTGGACGGAGCAGCAAGGGGGAGCATGAGCTTCTCCTTTCCTCTTCTTCTTCTTTTTCTCTTCTTCTTCTTCTCTTCCTTTTTTTCGCCCGGGGTCCCTTTCTTCAACCCTCTAGGAGGCCTCATTTATACAGACGGACGTGAAATCATTTCGTCACTGTATTAGAAGTCCAGGTCTCCATCATACCGGATGGCTTCTTGTAGTGTAAGGCAATGAGCTGTCGGATGAAAAGGTGAGACTACTAGTCAAAAGCAGTCCTTTTGTCAGACAGGAGGACTGCTATAGTGCTCGGTCTGCTACAGTGCTTGGACTCCTTCTTCAGTAGCTCGGCCTGCTACAGTGCTCGGCTGCTACAGTGCTTGGCCATGCTTCAGGAGTACATTCGCTCGGCCTTCTTCAAATTTGGCTCGGATTGCTTCAGAAGCTCTGACTACTACAATTCTCGGTCTGCTATAGTGCTCGGCCGTGCTACAGTGCTCGACCATGCTACAGTGCTCGGCCCTGCTTCAGGAGTGCATTCGCTCGGCCTTCTTCAAATTTGGCTCAGATTGCTTCAGAAGCTCTGACAGCTACAGTGCTCGGTTTGCTACAGCGCTCGGCCACGCTACAGTGCTCGGCCATGCTACAGTGCTCGGCTACTACAGTGCTCGGCCATGCTAAAGTGCTTGTCCAAGCCAACGGGCATGCCGTTGGAGAAGCCAGTAAGGCGTGCCGTTGGAGGGGCTTAAGGAGTGTGCCACTGGAAGGGCGCAACAAGTGTGCCATTGAGAGGGCCTTGCAAGGAGTGTGCCGGTGACAGTGGCACACAGGGGCGTGTGCCGCTGAAGCGCGGGCTGGGTGGCCTGGGTGTGCCGTCGGAGGGCTCGGGATGGTGTGTTGATCACGCGAAAGTTCATCGTTTAAAACACATGTATCAATCTTAAAACCGAACTCGCACAAAATGATCAAAAAAGAACGTAGGACTATGGCAAGCAAGGGTTGAATCCACAGGGAAGAAGAGATTTTTAAAGTTAAAAACCTTGTAACCTTTTAGAAAAACACTTGTGATTTTGTGTTCCTTAAAGAAAATAGTGAAATAAAGAACAAACGAAACACTTAATTAAAAACACCTATGATTATGCGCCTATGCTATAGAAATTAATTGCATGAAGTGAAAAGAAGAGATAGAAGAAGGGGGTAGAGATGGAAGAAGATCAAGAACTAGATCAAGAGAATAACTTTCATTAACTTAAAAGAAATAGTACATGAAATGTGCAACAAGTTTACACTAATGACACAATGAGATTACAATGAAGTGAAATAAAACTAAAACAATAACAAAAAGAGGAGCCTAAGGTGTGAAGATGGTAGTAGCAATGGTGATGACGCCGTCGTCTCCTCCTCGCCGAGCCTTGGAGAGGATCGCTCCATCTTGAAAGAGATCGCCGTGGAAAGAGGTAGATGAAGAAGCCGTCGCCGTCCATGTCACGAGCCTTGGAACTTCGCCCGTCTTGATGTGCACGCTGCCATGAAAGGGGAGATGTGGAGGACAAACTTTGGAGGGAAATATAGAGAGAAATGTGGAAGGGTTTGTGTGGAGATGAAGAAAGAAGAAGATGAGAGAGTAAAACAGTGAGAAAATAAATATAACTCGTAAACGAAGAAGAATTGGAGGAAGTGATAGAAGAAGAAAATCTAGATCTACATAAGAGGAAGAACGTTGATGAAGAACTCAGAGAGAAAAAAAGAGTGGAAGGGCTTCAAAACTGAGAAATAACAAAAGCTAGAACCTCGGATGAACAGTAAAATCACAGAATATCAAGTTGAAAAATAGGAAATAACTTTCAAACCAGAAAGAATTAGAAAATGGCGAAGAAGAAGAAGTTGAAGATCTTTTAAAAACAAAGAACTTTTTTGAAGAAAGCAAGAGGAGAAAATGAATAGAAGGGTGCAAAACAAGGGGAAGCACAGAGAGAAACACTGGTTCGCAGATGATCAGGACAGCACAGTGAAAAACATGAAATAGCTTGAAAACCAGAAGGAATTAGAAGATGATGCAGAAGAAGAAGTTGTAGAGAATGTAAAAAAAAAAGAACTTTTATGAAGACAGCAAGAGGAGAAGAGGGACGAAAAAGGGCGAACTCGGTGAACTAAAAGATATGAGAGGGAGAGAAAGAGTGAAAAATTGCCAAAAGAAGAACTCCCCTCTCCTCCTTGTCATGGGCTATTTATAGGGAAAGTTGGATAGATGAAGGGTGGAGAATGTATTAAAAGGAGATTGATGGCTGAGATTTAGGTAGAATATGATACATGGGGAAGAGAAAAAGGAGGTGAGTACACCCTCCTTGGGCTTTGGACAACCTCCTTCCCAAGACTCATCATGTCTCTCCTTTATTTCAAACTTTGAATTCAATTTTCCCTCCAACCGAAATATGTGTTTCTTTTCCTCAATTTTAAACTTTTGAAATTTCTTTTCCCTCCAATCAAAATATGTGCTTTTGACTTGGTCAAAGTAGTGGTGACAGTTTTACCCTCGACTTCTTTTGTAATTACCTTCGGTGTCCTTCACACACATAATTATACTTTAGTCCATAAAAATTACCACAATGTGCACATAAATCTCAAATGCTCATGATTATGCAATGGAGAATTAATGCTCATAGCCCTCGACTTTAATTTATTATTAAATAAGATAATCGAATTAATCAATTTGCGTGAAAGCTCCAATTTAAATGCGGAGTTGAGGTTAACTATGAAATATGCATAATTACCTAATTATATGCACATAAAATGGTGTACATGCAATGTGTTGTGTATGTGATTTTGATGATTACAAAATGAGTGAATGCTTGGCCTTGTGTGTGAATGCTTATTCATGTCTTCATGTGCTTGAACTCATTATCCTCTCACTATGAAGTTTACAATGGTTGTGGCGATGAATACAAACTGTTTCTATTGGGATATCATCATGTGGATGCATTGTAATTCTATAAGGCTCATACATGCTTTGAGGTTAGCACAAACATTGCATATACATTGGCTCCTTACTATTTGTTTGAATTCCAAATCTATACAATCATGCTATGGTGAATGATATTTGGAGTTTCATGACTATGTGTATGAATGACTCAACCAATCAACAAGAAATGTGAACTCAGATAAAACAATGAGGTAAGTGTTTCTCTGAACTGAATTTGGAACTCATATGAGGATCTTAAGATGAAAATGTCATCAAAGCATTTATGTGTCTCACGCAAGTGCTCTCATGTTCATACTTCATGTCATTTGGGTCTCGGCCTCAAAACGAGCTCCATATGTTAATGCATGACCCATAGATTTTGATCTTGATCTAACATCTTGCTTTATCATATTTTTCAGGATGAAAAATCATGGTGGATTTTCATAGGATTATGGTAACATTTAATCAATTATTTCCCATTGATTTGATGGAGGTTTTAGTTGTTCTTCAAACTCAAACTATTTTACAGTCTTCACCATTTTCAATCCAACCGTTGGATCTCCCCTCTAAAATTATATGTTGTAGCTCTGGGAGTCCTCTTTCCAACGCCTCCAGTCTTGCTACGATCGGAGTTCGGAGCTAGGAGTATTAATTCTTGTCGCCGAAGCGCGCAGAGCTGATTTTTGTGAAGCTGCCTGAAAGGGTCGACCCTTAGGGTCGACCCCTCAAGAAAGGGTCGACCCTTGGGGTCGACCCCTGTGAACCAGAACTAAAATGTGTTCTGTTTGGGTTTTGGAAACCCAAGGGTCGACCCTTGGGGTCGACCCATTGAATTCTGGAAATCCGAGGGTCGACCCTAAGGGTCGACCCATGTAAAACAGAACACAAATTCCATTCTGTTTGGCCTCTGTATGCCCGAGGGTCGACCCCTTCAGTTCCGACCTCCAGCCGCCCTTTTTGACCGCCGTTTTCTTGCCCCAAAAGTCTTCCAATCCGAGTCCAACTTCTCTTAATGACTCTATAACTTGTGGGTCTTTTCCAAGGGTTGTCTCTTGATCATTCTAATCATATACATACTTCTCTTTGGGTCACAAACCCTAAGGAGGGAGGTGAGATCCGATTCTTGGGTGTTTTGCTAACCCTTGTATATGCAGGTTCGGAGTTGAAGCTCCCAAGCCCTCTTCCACCTTGTTTTGAGCTTATATGTGAAGGGAAGAACGTTGATTCAAGTCCCTAATCGATCCTCTACTGGAAGCAACGTGGAGAATCAAGATACAAGCATCATCTATGCAAGAATCGATCATTTTTCTTCAAGAACGGTTCCTCATCCTGCAGAAGCTCTTCATCGGAAATCTGAGGGAGTTGTCTTGATCTTTCACTTCTGTGTTTTTGTTTGAGATTGCTCAAGGTCTTGAATGATTATCTATGAGGTGCAATATATATATATACATGTTCATTTGTTCATCTATTGATTGCTATCTTATTAGTGCTATGTTTTTCATCCTAAGCAACAAGATGAACTAATGCTTTCTTTTCTCTTGCAGAAGAAGAAGGAAGAGTGGTGCCACAAGGATGAGAGTAGAGGGGTTTATGAGGCTAATTAATTCTATGATGTAACATGCTTGATTTGGAGCTTATCATTTCTATCTGTTCTTTCAGGTGAAGAAGAAATTAGAAGAAGGTAAAGAAGTGCATCTCGAGGAGACGAAGAAGATGATGTCTAAATCATGATTATCCGTTAACGAGCAAGGAGAATCAGATTGTGCTAAAGAAGGGGGAGCCTTATACTTGATGCATACTTCTAGTTTTCATCTATAGAATTCGTTAGGAGGTCATAGCATATATATGTTTTGATTCATATACATTTGAGATTATATCTTGTGTGGGTGTTCGGAGAAGGGGATCTCCGAGTGTGTGTGTTGTTATATGTGTGCTGATTGTGCGGAGTATATCCGCATGTGTGTTGTTGTTGGGAGCTTTCTCCCGTGTGGTTTAGTAGGCATTGTCCTACGTGTGTGTGGACGGAGTTGTGACTCCGTGTGAGGAATTTGTTTGGGGTGTGTTCCCTAGTGTGTGTGTGTGTTGCTATGGCAGTAGGTTGAGGCAAGGTCTCGTGTGTGTGGTTTGCTGCGAAAGCAGCGTGTGTGTGTTGGGGTTCATCCCCGTGTTGCTACTTTTGTAGCGTGTAGTGAAGCCTCACCGGTTTGGTGAGGGGTGGACGTAGGGAGCCCGTCGTGATCCCGAACCACCTTAAAAATTCCCGTGTCTTGTGGTTTGATTATTGTGATTGTGTGTTCTCTATCCTATCTATTTGTGCTATCGTGTGTGCTCGGTGAGATTGAGTGAATCTAGTTTAAACCTGTTTAGATTAAATTCTCAATCTTGTATATTCCGCTGTGTGCTAGTTGAGTTTTTAATTGGACATAGTTTTATTAGTAGGATCTATTCACCCCCCCTCTAGATCCGTGTTCCTGCACTACGGGACCCAACAATTGGTATCAGAGCGAGGCTCTGTTGTCCCTAGATCTTGCGATCTACAGAGTGATCCTAGTGCATTCTACAATCATGAATTTTTCTGAACATATCTCAATGAATTGTCTGCCAATCTTCACTGGTTCGGATTTTGATTCATGGCTAGGTAAATTATGTGTGGTGATCAATTCTACTAATCCTAGTCTTTGGAAATTGATTTATCATGGTCCCCACACATTACCTCTAGATGCGACCAAGTGATCTAATCAGGATAAAATGATGCACCATGACAATGTTACTGCTTTGAGTTTATTGAAAGCTTATGTAAGTACTAACAAGTATCCATTTGTGTCTTCATGTAGGACGGCAAAGGAGCTTATGGACAGGTTGATCAAAGCTCAAGAAAAGGAAAGACAAAAATATCTCATGGCCGATGATGATGATCAACAAAGTGACAAAAGTGCACAAGAGGTAAATTCAGATTCTGAAGAATTTACTCTTGATGATCTTGTTGAAGCTTATGATGAGTTGGAAAAATAATATAAGAAAGTCAAGTCAGAAAATAGAAAATTAAAAAAGAAATCTGAAAACTTGGTCCATGAAAATGATTTTTGTGATAAATGTTCTGAGCTTGATAACTTGACTGAAATCTTAGAGCATGATGTTGAATGTCACAAAGAAACCATTGCTTGTTTGAGAAATGAGAATGTTGCCTTCAAGAATAAAATCAATCAATTGGAGAAAACTGAAAAAGATCTAAGAAACAAAATGGAGTCAAACTCTATTGATCATGATATTTGCAATGAATTGATTATGAATGATAAACTTGCAAATGAAAATGAAAAATTTGAAAAAGGAAATGCATTGTTAAAATCTGAAAATGAAGAATTGAAACATCTAAACACAACCATGTCTAAAAAATTACTTGCTTTTGAGAAAGGGAAAAGTTTGGTTGTTGATGAATTTGACAAGATGTATGTGTTAGAACAAAAGATGGAAAGCTACCAAACCATCAATGCCCAATTGAATGAAAAAGTCATTTCTTGTAACAATAAGATCATTTCCTATGAATTGCACATTTCATCTCTTGAAAAAGAAATTCTTGATCTGAATGCTTCTTTGTCTAAGTTTGTAAATGGGGAAGAAAATCTGAACAAGATATTGGGAACTAAGGTGAATTTCCAAAGAGAGGGGCTGGGCTATAATCCTGTGAACAAAAAGAATTTTGAAAATAAAGTCTATACATCCTTTGTCCATAGTTCAAACATAGCCAGCACATCAAATGAGTCTCCAAATAAAACTACTGCTCAAACAACAAAGAGATCAAATGAAAATCGGGAAAAGAAACAAAACTTACATCAAAAGGCTAAAAGTGTTGGTGTCACGATGAATGCTAAGAAAAATCATGTTACACACACACATGCATCCACAAAGAAAATCTCATGTTTTTATTGTGGTGAACTTGGTCATATGATGCATGATTATTTTTTGATGAAATCTGAAGATCTAGGTGCATGCAAGAAAATGAATGGCTTCACAAAGCCAAGAAAGCTTTTGAAAATAAAAAGAACTCTTGATAACTCTCATGCTCATGGAAGAAGACCATTTGAGAGATTTGCAACATTGAATTGTTTTCATTGTGAAAGGTTTGGTCACATGATGAACAATTGCTTTGATTTGAAAAATGAGAACATCTCTTCAAACCCACAAAAATTTCATGCTCATTCCTTCAAGAGAAATCTGAAGTCTCTTGGTTGTTGTCATTATTGTGGTGAGTTTGGACATACCATGTATGATTGCTCTTTAATACATTTTGATGATATGCATGTCCAAAAACTATGGAAGGCACCCTCTAGAGGTGCAACTAACCATCCGGGACCCAAGAAGGTTTGGGTACCCAAAACAACCAAATGAGAACTTTGTTGCAGGATTGCCTTGAGGCCAAGGGGAAGGCTCTAAGTCGACATGGCCAGTCTTTGGAGCAATGCTTTGGAGAGAAAGAAAGGAGCTTAAGAAGACTTCAATGCCAAAGTTGTTCTACTTCTATTTAGATTTGGAGCATGTTGATGAAGATTACTCAACCAAAATAAAGCAAAGAATTTGAAGATGTCAATAAAGGTAACACAAGGCAAAGGTGAGAAAATAAAGTGTTTGACTGAAGTTCTATGGTCTTGATGTTAATGCCATAACTTGACAGACAGTGATTGTGAAGGTTTGGATACCCCTTGGTTGTTCTTGACAATGTGGATAATGAATGCTTGGCTGAATGGTATTGAAACATCTAAGCAGTATATATGAGAGTGTAGCCATTGAATGCCGTTTGCTAAGCCCCTGATGTCAAATGAGAATACATTTGTTTCTGATCATCATTTCAATGATTACATGGTATATAAAATGGTGACATGTGGAAGGGCAGGTCAAGCCTGTCTGAAAGCTATCACCATGCGTGAGGATGTGCCTCCGCCTGGTACCATGAATCATCTATGCATATGGCATCCAACTTAAATGAATTTTTTGAAATCATGCATTGATTATGGGGGAAATTTGCATGCTGAAAATATTGAAAATGATATTTTTCCATTCTCTCAGCATGATGATATTGTGTTAGTGGCTGCACATCTTGAGGACTGAAGCTGATCAATGTTCTATGGTCTTTACTAATGTGCCACACATCTTTCTGGATAAAAGCACAACTATTTTCAAGAAAAGTTCGTATGTGATGATTTTGATGATTTGAATGAATTTTCTGAATTCTCTTTTCAGAATAAAATTGTGTCCTCACATTTGAACAATTGGTAATGTGTATCATACATTAGTTGCATTGGGTGCATATAGTGTGTCTTGTTGCATAGTTGATATTTTCAGCATACATATAGTGCATATTTTGAAATGCATCATTTTACACATTTCATGTTGCATAAATGCCAAAATGAATACTTCCAACAATTGATCTCATATCCTTGGAGTCAACATTTCTAGAACCGAAATTGCATATCTTTTCATTTTGCATTGCATATGCATATCTTCATCGTATGCTTGCATGTTATTATATGATATTCAACCCCTTCCTTGAAACTTCTAAGACCATATACTTCATTGATAAATAATGTTGCATCTGAGTCTTAACAAGTGTGCTTCATGTAGAACTCTAAGGGGTAGCATTTCATGCTTAGTGCATTTACATAGGGGGAGCTACTCTATCCTGTTTTAAGTTAAATTTTCTCCATATATGTTAAATCAAATTCGTACACTTCATACACTTTAATGTGAAATTGAGTGTTATTCATAAGGATATAGGAATTTCATTTCAACACTCTAAAGTAATTCAACTTGCTGCATGAATGATAAGAGACAATTGAGGAAAAAGCTGTCTGCCTCCACATACAAAAAAAATGGTTGATATGAAAGGCAGAGCAATGCTAAGTCTCACTGAGTAAACTGGGCACATGTCACCGGAGACGTGATGTGGTTCATTTCTGAAAAGTGATGACTAAAGTATCTCTGTTCAAATGAGGTGATAAGGTTCAGTATTCTGAGTAACCGAGGATTCTGGCATGTGCTCCATGTGTCTCCTCGCGTAAAAAGGAATTATTTTGAACCTGATCCTTCTTAGAAAAATTCAGATTGTCAGTATGAACATTTCTGATGATATATTTGATTGAGGTAGAGCGAAGCCTCCAATACGCTGTTCTCTAAATTGAAATGCAGTTTGTACACTTACTATTGTGTTTACTTGAAAATCTGGTTATCCATATGGCTAAACTTCATTCTCATGTTACTCACTTGCACATGGTAATTTGATTTGATATGTATTTTAAAAATTTGATTAACTGCTTGACCTACTGTACGTCTTCTCCTATTTATCTGCACAATCCTCTAGGTGTAATCATGAGTATTCTGAACTTAATGACTCACTTGCACTTTTCCTACACCTATCCCCTCACCGTAATTCAATTGGTATCACTTCTTGATAAGGAGTTTTGTTGCATGTATCTATAGATATCTGCTTGATTACATTGTATGCATTTCATGTCTCATCACTTTCATACATCTTGTTTCATGCATTTCACAAGAAAACTAAAAATCAAAAATTTAAAAATCAAAGTCAGTCATCTTTTGTGTCAATGTCAAAGGGGGAGCTTTACATGTGATCTTATCTGCCCAACTCATCAGGACTTACATGAGTCAATATCTTTTTATGATGGTTGAGTGTTTGTCTACTTGCTCATCATTGTCATGCCGTACACCATTTCCAATTGCTGCAACTTGTGAGTATTTGCACATCGTTTTGTCATCTTGCATTCTACATGACCATCTTGTCCACATTTGTATTTCCAATTTAAACAATTGGTATCCAACTGTTTTGCACTTAGTTCATGCATATTGTGCATATTGGTTCTCTTCATGATCCCAGTGTTCATAGGTTCTTGCCATTCTGGATTCCCCGTCCGGCTCCCCATTTCTGCTTATGTCAAAGGGGGAGAGAGCATTATATAGCATAATATTTTTATCATCATCAAAATGGGGGAGATTATTGTGTATGCAATTTTGATGATTACAAAATGAGTGAATGCTTGGCCTTGTGTGTGAATGCTTATTCATGTCTTCATGTGCTTGAACTCATTATCCTCTCACTATGAAGTTTACAATGGTTGTGGCGATGAATACAAATTGTTTCTATTGGGATATCATCATGTGGATGCATTGTGATTCTATAAGGCTGATACGTGCTTTAAGGTTAGCACAAACATTGCATATACATTGGCTCCTTACTATTTGTTTGAATTCCAAATCTATACAATCATGCTATGGTGAATGATATTTGGAGTTTCATGACTATGTGTATGAATGACTCAACCAATCAACAAGAAATGTGAACTCAGATAAAACAATGAGATAAGTGTTGCTCTGAAATGAATTTGGAACTCATATGAGGATCTTAAGATGAAAATGTCATCAAAGCATTTATGTGTCTCATGCAAGTACTCTCATGTTCATACTTCATGTCATTTGGGTCTCGGCCTCAAAACGAGCTCGATATGTTAATGCATGACCCATAGATTTTGATCTTGATCTAACATCTTGCTTTATCATATTTTTCAGGATGAAAAATCATGGTGGATCTTCATAGGATTATGGTAACATTTAATCAATTATTTCCCATTGATTTGATGGAGGTTTTAGTTGTTTTTCAAACTCAAACTGTCTTACAGTCTTCACCATTTTCAATCCAACAGTTGGATCTCCCCTCTAAAATTATATGTTGTAGCTCTGGGAGTCCTCTTTCCAACGCCTCCAGTCTTGCTTCGATCGGAGTTTGGAGCTAGGAGTATTAATTCTTGTCGCCGAAGCGCGCAGAGCTGATTTTTGTGAAGCTGCCTGAAAGGGTCGACCCTTAGGGTCGACCCCTCAAGAAAGTGTCGACCCTTGGGGTCGACCCCTGTGAACCAGAACTAAAATGTGTTCTGTTTGGGTTCTGGAAACCCAAGGGTCGACCCCAAGGGTCGACCCATTGAATTCTGGAAATCCGAGGGTCGACCCTAAGGGTCGACCCATGTAAAACAGAACACAAATTCCATTCTGTTTGGCCTCTGTATGCCCGAGGGTCGACCCCTTCAGTTCCGACCTCCAGCCGCCCTTTTTGACCGCCGTTTTCTTGCCCCAAAAGTCTTCCAATCCGAGTCCAACTTCTCCTAATCACTCCATAACTTGTGGGTCTTGTCCAAGGGTTGTCTCTTGACCATTCTAATCATATATATACTTCTCTTTGGGTCACAAACCCTAAGGAGAGAGGTGAGATCCGATTCTTGGGTGTTTTGCTAACCCTTGTATATGCAGGTTCAGAGTTGAAGCTCCCAAGCCCTCTTCCACCTTGTTTTGAGCTTATATGTGAATGGAAGAACGTGGATTCAAGTCCCTAATCGATCCTCTACTGGAAGCAACGTGGAGAATCAAGATACAAGCATCATCTATGCAAGAATCGATCATTTTTCTTCAAGAACGGTTCCTCATCCTGCAGAAGCTCTTCATCGGAAATCTGAGGGAGTTGTCTTGATCTTTCACTTCTGTGTTTTTGTTTGAGATTGCTCAAGGTCTTGAATGATTATCTATGAGGTGCAATATATATATATATACATGTTCATTTATTCATCTATTGATTGCTATCTTATTAGTGCTATCTTTTTCATCCTAAGCAACAAGATGAACTAATGCTTTCTTTTCTCTTGTAGAAGAAGAAGGAAGAGTGGTACCACAAGGATGAGAGTAGAGGGGTTTATGAGGCTAATTAATTCTATGGTGTAACATGCTTGATTTGGAGCTTATCATTTCTATCTGTTCTTTCAGGTGAAGAAGAAATTAGAAGAAGGTAAAGAAGTGCATCTCGAGGAGACGAAGAAGATGATGTCTAAATCATGATTATCCGTTAACGAGCAAGGAGAATCAGATTGTGCTAAAGAAGGGGGAGCCTTATACTTGATGCATACTTCTAGTTTTCATCTATAGAATTCGTTGGGAGGTCATAGCATATATATGTTTTGATTCATATACATTTAAGATAATATCTTGTGTGGGTGTTCGGAGAAGGGGATCTCCGAGTGTGTGTGTTGTTATATGTGTGCTGATTGTGCGGAGTATATCCACATGTGTGTTGTTGTTGGGAGCTTTCTCCCGTGTGGTTGAGTAGGCATTGTCCTACGTGTGTGTGGACGAAGTTGTGACTCCGTGTGAGGAATTTGTTTGGGGTGTGTTCCCTAGTGTGTGTGTGTGTTGCTGTGGCAGTAGGTTGAGGCAAGGTCTCGTGTGTGTGGTTTGTTGCGAAAGCAGCGTGTTTGTGTTGGGGTTCATCCCCGTGTTGCTACTTTTGTAGCGTGTAGTGAAGCCTCACCGATTTGGTGAGGGGTGGACGTAGGGAGCCCGTCGTGGTCCCGAATCACCTTAAAAATTCCCGTGTCTTGTGGTTTGATTATTGTGATTGTGTGTTCTCTATCCTATATATTTGTGCTATCGTGTGAGCTCGGTGAGATTGAGTTAATCTAGTTTAAACCTGTTTAGATTAAATTCACAATCTTGTATATTCCGCTGTGTGCTAGTTGAGTTTTTAATTGGACATAGTTTTATTAGTAGGATCTATTCACCCCCCCTCTAGATCCGTGTTCCTGCACTACGGGACCCAACACAATGAATTATCATAACAAATGGACACTTATCACACCCCCAACTTACTCATTGCTGGTCCCTTAGCAATGCCAATAAATTGAAATTTAGGACTAACAAGAGTTTGTAAAATTCATGCTCTCATATCCAGCTCTCCCTTCACAAAATCAACCAAAGATTAAGAATCTTGAATCATTAATACACACTAGCCTTACGTAGGAACTACATGATCAAGAATTCAAATCAAAGCTCAATAGCACTTGTGCATATGTAACTGCCAAATCCACAGCTTAGACAATTACATCCCTCATTTGCTATTCCAAGTAAATGCCTTTCAACCCTACACCTCTTAGATCAGAGCATTAAGTATATTAGCTTTTTGTCTGCCTTATTGCTTTGTCCCTTTGGGATCTTTTATACCACACATGATGCTGCACTACCCTTCACTGCTCAACGCGAACCTCGACTCTTGCCTTAGGAGAAGCAGGCCCGGTTTCATAGATCAAGGTTCCTTTTTCCGTTTTACGTGAACCTCAACACGTCTTAGGTGAAGTAGGCCCGGTTACTATGACTAGGGGCATTTTTCATGGTGTATTTTTTTCTCTTTTTTTGTACCATTACGCTTATTTGATAGATAATTTGGCAGAAACCTTTGTAAAAAGATCTCTTTTCTTAAGAAGTGCAGAATATCAGACAGCATACCAAAAATAGCAGAGGGCTTGTCTTGCTTGTTTCATTAGTGTGCAACATGAATTTCTTCTTTTTTTTCTTTTTTTTTTCAAAGTGCACATGAACTTTATAGAGATTCTTATATCAGTTTTCCATGGCTAGATTGACTAAATTTTCCATCATCCTTCTATCTAGTCTTTTATATTCCAGAATTACTTTTAAATTAAGAATGAATCATGAAACTTAAAATGGGGTTTACATCTTTCTACTTTTATGCAATGATGACATGCAAGACAGAACTCCTATCAGGTTGTGCTATATGCATCATGAAATTTTTTCTCTCCCCCCCAACTTGAATGATATTGTCCTCAATGGCATGTAGAATATATGAACATGACAATGCATATATGAATGCTTGGGAAGGAAAGGTACAACCTGGGGTGCGCAGACGTGGCTATTTTGACAGGCAGTTTTGCGAACGACTTCTTCCAGCTCCTACAAACACAAATGAAAATGACTCACTAGATTTTTGAAGAGAAATGGTTGTGTTGCCTCCCAACAAGCGCTAAGTTTAACGTCTTCAGCCAGACGACATTCTTGTATTTATCATGGGTCACTCAGTGGGATTGATTCCTTTGATGGAAGTTGTGTGTTCTCTAAGTAGAGTTTGAGACGCTGACCATTGACAGTGAAAATTTGACCATTTTTAGGATCTATAATTTTGACAGCACCATGATCAAAGGCTTTGAGCACAACAAATGGTCCATCCCACCTAGACTTTAATTTTCGGGGAATAAGCGCAACCTTGAATTAAAGAGCCAAACTTTTTGATCAAGTTGAAAAAATTTTCTCACAATGTGTTTATCATGGAAAGCTTTGGTGTTGGCTTTGTAAATCTTGGCATTTTCATAGGCTTCATTCCTCAACTCCTCCAACTCATTTAGTTGTAGGGCCCTGTGAGATCCGGCTTGGGCTAAGTCAAAATTGAACTACTTAATAGCCCAATAGGCCCTATGCTCAAGCTCAACGGGTAGGTGACAAGCTTTTCCAAAGATTAACCTATATGGAGACATTCCAATGGGGGTTTTGTATGCTGTCCGATAGGCCCAAAGAGCGTCATCCAATCTTTCGGACCAATCCTTCCTATCGGGCCTAACAGATTTCTGCAGGATGTTTTTGATCTCCCTATTGGATGTCTCCACTTGGCCACTTGTTTGGGGGTGATAGGGGGTGGCAATCTTATGAATGATCCCATATTTCTCGAGAAGAGCTCGGAATTGGGCATGAGTGAAATGAGAACCTCCATCACTAATGATCGCCCTCGGACACCCGAACCTTGAAAATATATTCTTTCGGACAAACTTTGTGATGACTTTGTGATCATTAGTCCGGGTGGCAATGGCTTCAATCCATTTAGACACATAGTTGACTGCCACAAGAATGTACTCATGTCCGAATGATGGCGGAAAGGGCCCCATAAAATCAATTCCCCAAACATCATAGATTTCGACCACTAGAATGGGGTTGAGTGGCATCATATCGAGTTTGCTCATGTTTCCAATGGCTTGACACCTAAGACAAGTCTTGCTAAATTCATAGGCATCTTTGAAGATAGTGGGCCAGAAGAATCCACTTTGCAACACTTTGGCGGCTATTTTATTTCCCGTGAAGTGTCCCCCATAAGCTAGAGTGTGACAAAAATTCAGGACGCTTTGTTGTTCTTCCTCGGGGACACATCTCTTAATTATTTGATCTGGACCTACGTGGAACAATTCAGGATCTTCCCAGAAATAGTGTTTGATTTTGGCAAAGAAATGTTCTTTTTCATGTTTAGACCACACATTAAGAATTTGTCCCACAGCTAAGTAGTTGACAATGTCTGCAAACCATGGGAGTTGACTATGGGTGATGGACAAGAGATGTTCATCTAGAAATGAATCTTGCAAAGGAGCATTATCAGTTGTGAGAATCCGAGAAAGATGATCGGTAACTTTATTCTCAGAATCTTTTTTGTCTCGGATCTTAAGATCAAATTCTTGGAGTAGGAGGATCCACCTAATGAGTCTAGGTTTGGCATCCTTCTTAGAGAACAAATATTTGAGAGCTGAGTGATCAGAGTACACAATGACTTTTGCCCCTAAGAGATATGATCGAAACTTTTCAAGGGCAAAGACAACAGCTAACAGCTCCTTTTCTGTGGTGGTGTAGTTAAGCTGAGCATCAGCGAGGGTGCGACTCGCATAATATATCACCACCAGACACTTGTCAATTCTTTGGCCTAGAACTGCCCCGATAGCATAGTCGGAGGCATCACACATGCTTTCAAAAGACAAAGACCAATTAGGAGATTGGAGAATGGGTGCCTTGGTCAAAGCCTCTTTAAGGGTATTGAAAGCCTCAAGACAGACATCATCTAAATGGAATGGAGTGTCTTTGGCCAAGATAAGAGTTAACGGATGGGCAATCTTAGAAAAGTTACTTATACTACCAGAAAAAGCGGGATTTCAGACGGAATTTTCAGACGAATTTTCAGATGGAAATTTCCGTCTGAAATTTGTGACGGATTTTTTTCCGTCGAAAATCCCGTCTGAAATATGCAATTACACACCGAATTTCAGACGGAAATTTGTGACGGAAAATATTCCGTCACAAATTTCAGACGGAATTTGGGACAGAAAATTTAATCTGTCAGAAATTTATGACCAAGAATTTGTGACGGCCACATTTGTGATGGATCCGTCTGACAATCCGTCACAAATGTGTCTTCTCACGGATTTTCAGACGAAAATTAATCCGTCACAAAATTTTTGCGCCCCAAATCCGTCGCAAATGTGCCTTTGCGACGGATTGGGGGCCCAAAAATTTTGTGACAGATTAATTTCCGTCTGAAAATCCGTGAGAAGACACATTTGTGACGGATTGTCAGACGGATCCGTCACAAATGTGGCCGTCACAAATTCTTGGTCATAAATTTCTGACAGATTAATTTTCCGTCCCAAATTCCGTCTGAAATTTGTGACGGAATATTTTCCGTCACAAATTTCCGTCTGAAATTCGGTGTGTAATTGCATATTTCAGACGGGATTTCTGACGGAAAAAAATCCGTCACAAATTTCAGACGGAAATTTCCGTCTGAAAATTCCGTCTGAAATCCCGCTTTTTCTGGTAGTGTTATGAACCGGCGGTAAAAACCGGCATGGCCGAGGAATGAACGAATTTGCCTCACAGAGGTCGGAGGAGGGAGATTAGAAATAAGGTCGATCTTCGCTTTATCCACCTCTATACCCCGTTCGGACACAATATGGCCCAAAACTATGCCCTCTTGAACCATGAAGTGACTCTTTGCCCAACTAAGAACAAGGTTGGTTTCAATACATCTTGCAAGCACTTTCTTCAAATTTTCCAAATAATTTTCAAATGACTCCCAAACACAGAAAAATCATCCATAAAGATCTCCAAGAATTCTCCTACCATATCAGAGAAAATGGCTATCATGCACCTTTGAAAAGTGGCCGGTGCATTGCAAAGACCGAATGACATTCTTCGAAAGGCAAATGTTCCATATGGGCAAGTGAATGTGGTCTTCTCTTTATCTTCCGGATAAATGGCCACTTGATTGTACCCAGAATATCCATCTAGGAAACAAAAATATCTTTGGCCCGCCAATTTCTCTAGAATTTGGTCAATAAAGGGGAGTGGAAAATGGTCCTTTTTGGTCATGGCATTGAGTTTCCTATAATCGATGCACACTCTCCATCCCGTGGTGGGCCTAGTGGGCACATCTTCTCCTTGTTCATTTTGGACCACGGTGAGTCCCAATTTCTTAGGAACTACTTGAGTGGGACTCACCCATTGGCTATCCGATATGGGATAAATAATTTCCGCATCGAGCCATTTGACAACCTCCTTCTTCACCACCTCCTTCATGTTCGGGTTCAACCTCCTTTGCATTTCCCGACTAGGTTTGGCGTTGTCCTCTATGTAAATGTGATGCATGCAAATAGACGGACTTATCCCCTTAAGATCGGCCACTGTCCAACCTATGGCACCCTTGTGAGTCCTAAGGACTTCTAGGAGAAGTGTTTCTTGGGTAGGGGTAAGATTGGAAGCTAAGATAACAAGAAGGGTTTGATCGGGGCCTAGGAATGCATATTTGAGGGAGTCCGAAAGGGGCTTAAGCTCAAGTTTAGGAGGGCTTTCAAGTGATGGAAGGGATGGTTCATCTTGCAAAGCTGGAAGTGGTTCAACCTTATGCCAAATGCTACTATGATGAGGGGAATCTTGAAGAGCATTGACCTCCTTTATTCAACCCATGCCCAGATCATTCTCAATAAGTTCATCGTAGATGTCTATGAAGTGGCATTCTTCATCTAGGTCCAAATATTGGGAGGCTTTGAACACATTAAGAGAAACTTTTGACCTCCGAATGAGATGTCCATCGTCCCCGTAGCACAATTGATGTTGGCTTTCGCAGTAGCAAGGAATGGGCGGCCTAGGATGATTGGGGTGTGACTTAGCTCCGAGGAGGAGGCCATGTCAAGAATGAGGAAATCAACGGGGAAGTAGCAATCATGGACTTTTACAATCACATCCTCTATCAAACCTCGAGACGTCTTGATTGAGCGATCGGCCAGTAGGAGAATGACGGGAGTTGGCTTGAGTTCCCCTATATCAAATTGCTCATAAACAAAGGTGGGCAAAATGTTGACACTAGCTCCTAAGTCGAGGAGGGCACGGTCAAAGGTTACACCACCTATATCACATGAGATGAGGGGAGCACCAGGATCCTTCAACTTTCTAGAGAGATTGTTCATCAAGACTGCACTAACATCCTCGGAGAGCCAAATTTTCTTAGGGGTCGAATTGGGCCCTCTTCTTGGAGTGCAAAGCTCTTTGATAAATTTGGCGTAGGTCGGAACATGTTTTATGGCATCTAGGAGTGGAATATTGATGTGAACTTGTGAAAAGAGCTCCATGAATTCCTCATTTTGGGCTGGCCTAGTCTTAGTGGGCTTGGGTTCTAGGGCATTAGGAAAGGGGACCTTGGGTTGATAGAAATTTGGATCTTCATGGGCCTTTCCTTTCCCTTTAGGATCTCCCCCCAACTTATCTTGAGTGTAATCCTCCTTGCTTGCATCCTCATTATCTTGATTCTTTTCTATAGAATCTTACAACTCCTTTCCATCCTTGTATGGGTCATCTAACATCTTCCCACTCCTCAAAGTTGAAATAGTCTTGACATTTTCAAATTGTGGTCCTTTAGGTTGGGCTTGTGGGATGGGTTGAGGTAGGAGGCCAGGTTGTGAAGGAAAACCCGGGGGTTGATTTCTTGGGTTGGCCACGGGTTGACTTGGAAGTTGACCCACTTGGAAATACAAGATTTTAGCTTCCGCCAATTGTCCTATTTGGCTTTCCAACTTGGAAATGGATTGTTGTTGATTCAAGATGATTTGTTGGAGTTGATTGAATTTATCTTCAAAGTTGGATTGAGGCGGAGGTTGGTAAGTGGGTTGACCTTGATTACATTGAAAATGTGAATAGCCCATAGGAAGGAATTGAGCTTGTGGACCTCTACCAAATGGATTGAGGGTGTTAGGTTGGGTTTGAAATTGACTTTGCATGGGTTGCTTTTGGGCTTGATGAATAGAGGGGTTGGTTGCTTGAGGTAGAGCTTGTTGGGATTTCTAAGAAAAGTTCGGGTGATTCCTCCAGCCCGGATTGTATGTGTTTGAAAATGGGTCATTATTGGGCTTAGAGAATCCTTGGGCTGCAAAGACTTGCTCCTGGATGGCAGGGGGTAATTGAGCCGCAGTTGGACACTCCGTGATGTGATGGGATGGGCTTGCACATAGAGTGCATGCCTCATGTGGAGTGACAGATTGATCCGAGTAGGAATGGGATGATGGTTAGAAAGAAGGGTCTTTCAAAGTCAAGAGTTGGTCTAACTTTTGAGTCAGACTCTCTACTTTATCCAACTTTTGAGTGATGAGACTTATGTCCAATCTTGGTTCAAAATCACCTCGGGCCTTGACCTCATATAATCCGGCCCGCTTGGAGGGCCCAATGGATCTCTCATAGGATGATAAAGAAGCATGATTGATAGAATTCTCACAAAGCATTTCGAATAAATCATACGCCTCATCCTCACTTTTGCTCATGAATGCCCCTCCACATGATGCATCTACCATTTGTCTAAATTGATCGGATAGACCGTCATAAAAAGCTTGGACTATTTGCCATTTGGACAACCCATGGTGAGGACACTTCCTAAGCAATTACTTGAGTCTTTCCCATGACTCATGCATTTGTTCCCCTGGAGTTTGGGTAAAACCCGTGATTGCCCTTCTCATAGTATTCGTGCGGCCTATAGGGTAGAACTTCTTCAAAAATTCTTGTTTCATCTCGGCCCAAGTTTTCATTGGCTTCCCTATAGTGCCTAACCAATATTTAGCCTTATCCTTAAGGGAGAATGGAAAGAGGGTCAATCTAAGGGCATCATCCGAGAAATTTTGGATTTTTACCGTGGAACAAATTTCTAAAAATTCATCAATGTGCTTGTAGGGGTCCTCATTGGTATTTCCCTAAAATGAGGGGAGCATTTGAATTGTGCTTGACTTGATCTGATAATGGATGGCTTGATTTTGAGGAATGTAAATGCAAGATGGAGGTTGATATTGGTTGGGAATGAAATAATCCTTCATTTGCTTTGGAGGATTGAGATTTCCGACCATGAGATTTTGGTGGCGAGGTCCTTGATTTTCGGCCATAAGATCTTCTTGGAGATCGTCTCTTGGATACAAAACTCTCTATTTCCTGAATGGGTCCTAGTAGGTTTGGATGTTGTGATCTTCTTCCTTGCATAAACTAGGATGAAGAGAGATGAGAGAGATTTTTTATATGATAATTTATATTTTTTTTTATTTTGACACAAACTAGGACGAAGAGACAGAAGATGAGGATTTTTTTGTTTTTGTTTTTGTTTTTATTTTTTTCCTATTTTTTTATACAAACACAAATAAGTTGTCACACAAATTATCTAATGACCTAGATGTGACTTAGACCTACAAATTAGGTTTCACAAAATGGCTAAAGTGTAACTTGAGTTCACCCTCAATATTTCCACCGGCCAGGTAAGGGGTGGGGTAGTGGGAGGCTCCCCCTACTTTCGTAGGGATCTAATTACAAACCACTAGCCCGCTTAAGGCATTTGCCGTCTGACCGTCTTGCCTTAAGTACCGATTTTCACATGAGGGTAAACCCAAATAACACAAGAACCACAGTGTGAACCTAGGGCCAACGTCTATTGAATTTTATTTAGGGTCTAGGTGATGCAAAGATGAAGGAAATTATGGTTTGTGGGCTAAGAAGGGTGATGAAATCCCCACCTTATCTTGCTTATGGGTGTTGCCCTTAGAATATTTTAGAATGATATGCAACAAACCAAGTTCAAACAAGGGGTTCTATGCAAGTATGCATGAGCATGTGATTAAGAAAAAGATTAGAAAAGAACTCACCTTGCCCCTCGCAATCTCCAAAATGCAATGACCAAAGTTAAACAACAAAAAAAATAAACTTCTATCCTAAATGATGCATGACTTATAGCATGAAAGTGTGATTTCTGCTCTTGGAATGAGGATTTTTTATTGTGTTCAAGTGAAGAGTTTTTTTTAATTATTTTGTGAACCTATCTAACCACAATATGCAAGAATCATTAAGGAAATGACACAAAATGAGAGTAATAGGTTTGAAGACTTACTTGATGCGCAATCCCTCGTTCTCTCTCTTTTTTTTAAATGAATGACAAACTCACAAGATGAAAGAAAGAAATGCAAACTTACCTCTAATTTTTCTGGGTTTTGTTTTTAACCCGTAAAAAAAAAGAAAAGAGAGCTTTATTAGTACACTATATACACAAGGAAAATAAAGTTTTTAAATCAAAAATCATCATTCTTCCCCGATAACGGCGCCAAAAATTGATCACGCGAAAGTTCATCGTTTAAAACACGCGTATCAATCTTAAAACCGAACTCGCACAAAATGATCAAAAAAGAACGTAGGACTATGGCAAGCACGCGTCGAATCCACAGGGAAGAAGAGATTTTTAAAGTTAAAAACCTTGTAACCTTTTAGAAAAACACTTGTGATTTTGTTTTGCTTAAAGAAAATAGTGAAATGAAGAACAAATCAAACACTTAATTAAAAACACCTATGATTATGCACCTATGCTATAGAAATTAATTGCATGAAGTGAAAAGAAGAGATAGAAGAAGGGGGTAGAGATGGAAGAAGATCAAGAACTAGATCAAGAGAATAACTTTCATTAACTTAAACGAAAGAGTACATGAAATGTGCAACAAGTTTACACTAATGATACAATGAGATTACAATGAAGTGAAATAAAACTAAAGCAATAACAAAAAGAGGAGCCTAAGGTGTGAAGATGGTAGTAGCAATGGTGATGACGCCGTCGTCTCCTCCTCGCCGAGCCTTGGAGAGGATCGCTCCGCCTTGAAAGAGATCGCCGTGGAAAGAGGTAGATGAAGAAGCCGTCGCCGTCCACGTCACGAGCCTTGGAACTTCGCCCATCTTGATGTGCATGCCGCCATGAAAGGGGGGTTGTGGAGGACAAACTTTGGAGAGAAATATAGAGAGAAATGTGGAAGAGTTTGTGTGGAGATGAAGAAAGAAGAAGATGAGAGATTAAAACAGTGAGAAAATAAATATAACTCGTAAATGAAGAATTGGAGGAAGTGATAGAAGAAGAAAATCTAGATCTACATAAGAGGAAGAACTTTGATGAAGAACTCAAAGAGAAAAAAAGAATGGAAGGGTTTCAAAACTGAGAAATAACAAAAGCTAGAATCTCGGATGAACAGTAAAATCACAGGATATCAAGTTGAAAAATGGGAAATAACTTTCAAACCAGAAAGAATTAGAAGATGGCGTAGAAGAAGAAGTTGGAGATCTTTTAAAAAAAAACTTTTAGGAAGAAAGCAAGAGGAAAAACTGAATAGAAGGGTGCGAAATAAGGGGAAGAACAGAGAGAAACACTGGTTCGCAGATGATCAGGATAGCACAGTGAAAAATACGAAATAGCTTGAAAACCGAAAGGAATTAGAAGATGATGCAGAAGAAGAAGTTGTAGAGAATGTAAAAAAAAAAGAACTTTTATGAAGACAGCAAGAGGAGGAGAGGGACCGAAAAGGGCGAACTCGGTGAACTAAAAGATATGAGAGGGAGAGAAAGAGTGAAAAATTGCCTAAAGAAGAACTCCCCTCTCCTCCTTGTCATGGGCTATTTATAGGGAAAGTTAGATTGATGGAGGGTGGAGATTGTATCAAAAGGAGATGGATGGCTGAGATTTAGGTAGAATATGATACATGGGGAAGAGAAAAAGGAGGTGAGTACACCCTCCTTTGGCTTTGGAAAACCCCCTTCCCAAGACTCATCATGTCTCTCCTTTATTTCAAACTTTGAATTCAATTTTCCCTCCAACCGAAATATGTGTTTCTTTTGCTCAATTTTAAACTTTTAAAATTTCTTTTCCCTCCAATCAAAATATGTGCTTTTGACTTGGTCAAAGTAGTGGTGACAGTTTTGCCCTCGGCTTCTTTTGTAATTACCTTCGGTGTCCTACACACACATAATTGTACTTTAGTCCATAAAAATTACCACAATGTGCATATAAATCTCAAATGCTCATGATTATGCAATGGAGAATTAATGCTCATAGCCCTCAACTTTAATTTATTACTAAATAAGATAATTGAATTAATCAATTTGCGTGAAAGCTTTAATTTAAATGCAGAGTTGAGGTTAACTATGAAATATGCATAATTGCCTAATTATATGGACATAAATTGGTATACATGCAATGAATTATCATAACAAATGGACACTTATCATGTGTGCCACTGAAGGAGGGCACGGGGTGGTGTGTGCCGCTGAAGGAGGGCACGGGGGGAGTGTGCCGCTGAAGGGCCGCCAAGGCGTGCCGCTGAGGGGCCGCCAGGGCGTGTCGCTGAAGGGGCGCAGGGAGTGTGCCGCTGAAGGGCTAAATGGGGAGTCCTGAGCCCATTCTCAGTGCAAGTTGTGGCCCATTTAATTTTCTTCAAGGCCCGTGGATTGTGAGGCTCTTGGCGGTTAATTTATTTTCACTGTCGTGGCTCCAGAGACGGCTTCACGGCAGTATATGCGTTTGTTTGGAGAGTCCGGATGGCCTATCTTCCCCGTAGTTTTTTTTATTTGGAGTCGTTGTTGATGCTAGACTAGTTGGGACGTATGGGCGTGCAATTTTGCATGTCCACAAATGCCCCCCACCCACGGGTAGCGCAAGCGAAGGATGAGCCGGGGGGTGCCCTTGGTACTGGTATCTTCTTCTCTTCATCGGTGCCGATGGGGTGTCGGGAGCTGACATGGTTTATTGGTCCCTTCTTCTCTTCGTCAGTGCCGACGATGTGTCGGGAGCTGACATAGTTTGTTGGTCTCTTTTTCTTCTTCGTCAGTGGCGACGGGGTATAGGGAGCTGACATGGTATGCTTGTCTCTTCTTCTCTCCACCAGTGCCGACAGGGTGTCGGGAGCTGACATGGTTTGTTGGTCTCTTCTTCTCTTCGTCAGTGCCGACGGGGTGTCGGGCGCTGACAGGGTTTGTTAGTCTCTTCTTCTCTTCGTCAGTTCCGACAGGGTGTCGGGAGTTGACATGGTTTGTTGGTCTCTTCTTCTCTTCATTAGTGCCGATGGGGTGTCGGGCGCTGACATGATATGTTGGTCTTTTCTTATCTTCATCAGTGCCGACAAGGTGTCGGGAACTGCCGTTGGAGCGGCAGAAGGGCGTGCCGCTGGAGGCTTCACAATGAGTGTGCCGCTGAGGGCACTTAGTAGTGTGCCGCTGGAGGGCTTGCAGGCTACTGCGCCGTTAGAGCACTTCAAGAGTGTTTCCTTTTCTTCTTTTCTTCTTTTCACCTTCTCTTTTCTTTTCTCCTCTTCTATATTCCCCTGCACGTAAACATGGGGTGAAAATTTATTTAGTGTCAACAAGTCAGGAAAGCAGGCTGCGAAAGCCGAAATTTGGGGAGCAGGCTGCCAGAGCCAAAATTGGAAAAGCGGGCCACGGGCCGAAGTATACTGAAAAGTGGGCTACGAGAGCCGAAGGGAAGCAGGCTACGAGAGCTGAAATTGAGATGCCGGCCACGAGGGCCGAAATTGCGAGAGTAGGCTAGAGAAGCCAAAGTGTGGGAAGCGGGCTCCGAGGGCCGAATTGGGGAGCAGGCCACGAGAGTCGAAACTGGGAAGTAGGCCACGAGGGCCAAAGGGAAGTAGGCTGTAAAAACCAAAATTGAGAAGCAGGCTACAAGAGCCGAAATTGAGAGAGCAGGCTAGAGAAGCCAAAGTTAAGAGATTGGTGAGCCGTGAGGGCGGGAGGTAGGTCATGAGGGCCAAGATTGGACTCTACGAGCCAGAGTTGGGAAAGTAGGCTACGATAGCTGAAATTGAGTTTATCGTATACACATATTTTTTTATTTTTTTTATTTTTTCTTTTTATTCAAGCATGCAGGCATTCATTAGCAGGCATAACATAAATATACGTATGGGGTAACTCCCTCTATAGGAGATAGGATAGGGACATCGCCCATAATTCGTAGACATGGTGCGGGCCACGAGGCATAATTGAGGGGTGGTGCACCCGTCAAGAGGATATCGCATGTCTTGGATGCATAGCTTAAATTCACGCATTTCACCTAGGCAATTCTCTGTGGAGTGGAGGGGCAGACGTGTGAGCAAAAGGCCCTAAACATAGGGATATGCAGGTTTTATAGACAGCACTCGAGGGTTACTCTAGCGCCTACACATAGGTTCCAGGCTCTCGATTTCGATAGCTTCGCACAGCCCCCATCTGTTTATTTTGGTAGCGGAATTCACCGTTCGGCGCGAGTCTCCTCATGTGTCTCAATGGGGATTCCCGGCTACTAGGATTCATCCTTATTATAATTCTATTGCGGATTCCACCGTTTGACGCGAGTTTCCTCATATGTCTCAATGGGGATTCCCAGCTAATAGGTTTCATCCTTATTATAATTCGCTTCACCATTTCGCGCGAGTCTCCTCATATGTCTCAATACGGATTCCCGACTACTCGGATTCACGTTTCTCTTTTCCCTTTTTTTTCCCTTTTTTTTACAGTGGGGGTAGGCGGATTTTTCCTCACGATTACCTTTCACGCGAGTCTAGGAATTCAAGCATCCGTAGAGTGCTAAGAAGAAAGTTGGGCAATCCCTATGGCCAAAAGCCATTGAACACATTAAGCGTGAAGTATGGGAGTTGTCTCAGGTTTATTTTGTGAGTTGGACTTAGCAATTCAGTCATGACTCTTCCCCTTGATGTGTGCACCTGTCATAATTGGGTTCCATTTGAGCGTACGCCGTGACGCGCTTGCATCTGGAATCGGGGTAGCATAATTATTTAGCAAGGAAACACGGTCCTAGAAAATTTCAAGGAGTTGTATTATTCTATATTAAGCAAGCATGCAAGCAGGGCAATCAAGCATTCTTCTTTGTTTCTTTTCTTTTCTTCTTTCTTCCTCTTTTTTTTGCGTAAGAACATATTGTCGTTACGTATAAGTGTAGTGGTAGTAAAAGTATTAGGGAAGCAGACCACGGAGGGCCGAAAGGACATCGGGGAAGTGGGGTATAGAAGCCGAAGGGCGTTGGGGAAGTAGGCCATAAAGGCCAAAAGGAAGCAGGCTGCGAGAGCCCAAGTTGAGAAGCAGGCTATAAAAGCCAAAGGGAAGGAGGCTGCAAGAGCCAAAGTTGGGAAGCGGGCCACGAAGGCCGAATTGGGGAAGCATGCTATAAAAGCCAGAATTGGGAAGCAGGCCACGAAGACCAAAGGTAAGCAGGCTGCAAGAGCCAAAGTTGGTAACCAGGCTATAAAAGCCAAAGGGAAGCAGGCTGTAAGAGCTAAAGTTAGGAAGCGGGCCGCGAAGGTCGAATTGGGGAAGTAAGCTATAAAAGCCAGAATTGGGAAGTAGGCGATGAAGGCCAAGGGTAAGCAGGCTACAAGAGCCAAAGTTGAAAGCATGCTATAAAAGCGAAAGGGAAGCAGGCTGCAAGAGCCAAAGTTGGGAAGTGGGCCGCGAAGGCCGAATTGGGGAAGCAGGCTATAAAAGCCAGAATTGGGAAGCAGGCCACGAAGACCAAAGGTAAGCAGGCTACAAGAGCCAAAGTTGGTAACCATGCTATAAAAGCCAAAGGGAAGCAGGCTGCAAGAGCCCAAGTTGAGTAGCAGGCTATAAAAGCCAAAGGGAAGGAGGCTGTAAGAGCCAAAGTTGGGAAGCGGGCCGCGAAGGCCGAATTGGGGAAGGATGCTATAACTGCCAGAATTGGGAAGCAGGCCACGAAGATCAAAGGTAAGCAGGCTGCAAGAGCCAAAGTTGGTAACCAGGCTATAAAAGCCAAAGGGAAGCAGGCTGCAAGAGCCAAAGTTGGGAAGCGGGCCGCGAAGGCCGAATTAGGGAAGCATGCTATAAAAGCCAGAATTGGGAAGCAGGCCACGAAGGCTAAGGGTAAGCAGACTGCAAGAGCCAAAGTTGGAAAGCATGTTATAAAAGCGAAAGGGAAGCAGGCTGCAAGAGCCAAAGTTGGGAAGCGGGCCGCGAAGGCCGAATTGGGAAGCAGGCTATAAAAGTCAGAATTGGGAAGCAGGCTGCAAGAGCCAAAGTTGGAAAGCAGGCTATAAAAGCCAAAGGGAAGCAGGCTGCAAGAGCCAAGGGTATTGGGAAGCGGGCCGTGCAGGTTGAATTTGGGGAACCAGGCCAGGAAGGCCAAAGGTAAGCAGGTTGCAAGAGCCATAGTTGGGAAGCAGGCTATAAAAGCCAGAGAGAAGCAGGCTGCAAGAGCCAAAGTCGGGAAGCAGGCCACGAAGGCCAAAGGTAAGCAGGCTACAAGAGCCAAAGTTGGGAAGCGGGCCGTGAAGGCTGAATTTTGGGAAGTAGGCTATAAAAGCCAAGGGTATTGAGAAGCGAGCTGTAGGAGCCGAAGTTATGGGGAGCGGGCCGTGCAGGCCGAATTCTGGAAAGCTGGCTACGAGAGCCAGAGGGTATTGGGAAGTGGGCAGCAAGAGCCGAAGTTATGGGGAGCGGGCCATGCATGCCGAATTCTGGAAAGTAGGCTACGAGAGCCAGAGGGTATTGGGAGCAGGCTGACAAGCTGAGAGATGTTAGAAGTAGGCTATAAAGCAGAAAAATATCGGAGAGCATGGTGGGACAGGTGGATTAATCCTGATAGTGGGCCTTGGCCGGAATAACTGAGCCGAAGGGCGTCAAGTAGTAGGATGTGAGAGCCGAAGAGAGGGGTCTCCTTTTTATTCTCCGGCCGGGGGAAGGGTCTGAACCAAGGCGGAAGGTTTATTCTTTTATTCTATGGCCGGGGAAGGACCCGAACCAAAGTGAAGGGTTTCTTTGTTAATTCTCTGGCCGGGAAAGGATCCGAACCATAATGAGAGGTCTCTTGATTTTTGTTGGGTGGCCAAAGGCCGAAGATGGAGTTGTTCATTGGCTTGATCTGTCGGCTCAAATGCCGATGATTGAGAAGCTGTTGGCTCAGGAGCTGATGGATGAGATGCTTTCGACTCGGGGGCCGATGATTGGATAGTTGTTAGCCCAGGGGCCGATGATTGAATAGTTGTCGGCTCAGGGACCGATGATTGAATAGCTATCAACTCGGAGGCCGATGAGGGGGGGTAGCTGTCGGCTTGAAGCCCCGATGGTTGAATATCTGTTGGCTTGAAGCCCCGAGACTGAATATCTTTCGGTTTAATGCCCCGTTGGCGGAATGTTTGTCGGTTTAACGCTCCATCGGTGGAAGGTTTAGTTGGCTTAACGCCCCATCGGCGGAAGGTTTAGTCGGTTTAACACCCTGTCGGCGGAAGGTTTTAGTCGGTTTAACGCCCCATCGGCGGAATGTTTTATCTATTTAACGCCCCATCGGCGGAAGGTTTAGTCGGTTTAACACCCTGTCAGCGAAAGGTTTAGTCGATTTAATGCCCCGTCGGTAGAAGGTTTAGTCGGTTTAACGCCCCGTCTGTGGAAGGTTTTAGTCGGTTTAACGCCCCGTCGGCGGAAGGTATAGTCGGTTTAACGCCCCATCGGCGGAAGGTTTAGTCAGTTTAACGCCCCGTCGGCAGAAGGTTTTATCAGTTTAACGCCCCGTCGGCGAAAGGTTTAGTCGGTTTAACGCCCCGTCGGCAGAAGGTTTAGTAGGTTTAACGCCCCATCGGCGGAAGGTTTTGTCGGTTTAACGCCCCATCGGCGGAAGGTTTTGTCGGTTTAATGCCCCGTCGGCGGAAGGTTTAGTCGGTTTAACGCCCCGTCGGCGGAAGGTTTTATCGGTTTAACGCCCCGTTGGCGGAAGGTTTAGTCTGTTTAACGCCCCGTCGGTGGAAGGTTTTAGTCGGTTTAACGCCCCGTCGGTGGAAGGTATAGTCGGTTTAACGCCCCGTCGGCGGAATGCTTTGTCGGTTTCTATTTGTTGGATGGCTGAAGGTCGGAGGTAAAAGTCTACCTCGTGACTCTTCTTTCTCTTTTTTTCTTCTTCTTTGTGTGAAGAGGCAGGTGCAAAGACCATGTTTGCCTCGTGACTGCTCTTTTCTTCTTTGCTTCTTCTTTTGTGTGGAGAGGCAGGTGCAGAGACCATATTTGCCACATGACTTTTCTCTCTTTTCTTCTCTTCTTTTTTTTTGTGGAGAGGCAGGTGCAAAGACCATGTTTGTCTGATGACTTTTCTTTCTTTTCTTCTCTTCCTTTTTTTTGTGGAGAGGCAGGTGCAAAGACCAACTTTACCTCGTAACTGCTCTTTTTTCTTCTTCTCTTCTTCTTTTGTGTGGAGAGACAGGTGCAAAGACCATGTTTGTCTCATGACCTTTCTTTCTTTCTTCTCTTCCTTTTTTTATGGAGAGGCAGGTGCAAAGACCATGTTTGCCTCATGTCTCTTTTTTTTTCCTTCTCTTCTTCTTTTTGTGTGAAGAGGCGGGTTTGACGACCATGTCTGCCTCACGTCTCTTTTCTTGTCTTCTTTTCCCATTGATGCCCCCGGACTGGGGCGTGACTCTCTTAGCGTGCCCCCAGGCTGGGGTGTGGTTCTTTCTTTGAGTGTCCCCAGGCCGGGGTGTGTTTCTCTTTACAGATTTAATGTCCCCAGGCAGGGTGTATGTTTCTTCATCAGATTCCCCTAAGCCGGGGTGTATTCTTGATGGCTTCTGTACCCCCAGGCGGGATGTGTCTTCTGCTTCTTATACCCCCATGCAGGGTAGAATTGCACGAGGTAGAGTCTTTGCCTCTTACGCCCCCCACGGTGGGTTGGAGTCTTGGCTCCTCATGCCTCCATTGCGGAGGTGGGTTCTGCTACTTCTTATTCCCCGTAGCGGGGTAAATGATGCGGGACAGACACGGGAGACGACACTATTAGGTGCCACCCTCGGACTCTAGATGAAGACGCGACCAGCAGCACACACCAGGGAGACACTAAGTCCGACAATACGAGCTCCTAGTGGCAAAACGTCGCTAACAGAAGTGGAAGCTCACTCGTCGTCCCAAGCGAGGGAAAGCGCGGACCGTGCGCGGTTAAGGAACCGGTGGAGGTCAAGGGTAGTCCGACTCAACTTCCGGACTCGGATCGAGTCACGGGACGGGTCACACTCACTCTCACAGTGGTGACATGGACACACGGGCTAGTACCTACGCTCTCGGCAGCGGAAAAAGACCGTATACTAGCTAAGCAAATGAACGCCAAGAGCTTTGGACCATTACCTCCACGCACCCGACGTGGCGAAGACAACCCCGGCCGAATCACGGACTCCCGGTTAAACAATATTACAGCAATACAATAATTTGACCCACTCCACGCAGGGAGGTAAAAGGTCACATGCGGAGCCCGGGAATCACGCAACTCAGGTTGACGGGCAGCATCTTGATGTCGCCCGGCGGTGCCGAACTCCGCGTTTTCGTGCTTTCCGAACGGCGGGTTCTGCGGGCCCGCGGGACCCACGGATGGCGCTATCCTCCAGATCTGCGGCGGTGGGACCCACTATGATGGGGACCCCTGGTGGCACGCCTCCACGGACGGCGATCGACCGGGAACACCGATCGGGGGTCGATCGGTCCCGATTCCCAAGCTTTGAAGTTGCTGCCCACGGATTTTTAGTTGCTATTTTCAGGCGCGCGCTCCGGCGAAAACGGCCGCTGCGATCAATCCCTACGTCGGATCGGGACGCATGAGCTATCGTTGGAAAGCTCTCTTCAAATTCTTCAATCTAGACCTAGAGAGATCTGCTGGGTCTAGTCGGATAAGAACTTTAATGAATTTACAAGTTCCTATTGTATAGTACCCGAAATTTCAGATCTGCAGGGTACTTGTCTGAGAACCACCATTGACCACCTCGTAAACCTCCGATTCAGCTCTTGAGCTCTTCTTAAACGTTGTAGGGGATCCAACCACGGAACTGAGACTATTTTTGGAATTTGATTTGGAGGTGGTGGTGATTTACTATGATTTTTGGGGTGACTGGTGGTCGGATCTGGGAATAGGGGGACAGAACTGTAGCTGGTACTGAGAACGATTTTTAGAAAATATGAGATGGACGAACCAAAAATTGAGAAAACTTGTGGATGAAGGGGTGGATGGGTGGAATCTCCAGTAAAATTGGACGAACCAAAATAAATCAAAAAGTGGACATAAGACATGAAACTCAGGGTGGGGATGAATCTGGACAGAACTCTAGCAGAACTGAAATGGAAGAGTGGACGAAAATCAAAAAATATGAAACGTGATCTGAATGGCAAATTAAAATTTGTGGGATGTCCTTGACACCTCTGGAACATCCAATAAAATCCCCAGATCTATCTGAGTCGGGACTGAGACAAGAAATTCATGGACGCTTTTGTGGTATTGCGCGGGCAGAACTCCGTTGATGGCGATGGCGGTGCGGTGGCGGCTCGTGGCGGCGGCGGCGGCGGCGACCGGAACTGATAGGGTGGAGTCTCCCCACCAGAAGGAAGCCTTCACAGATTCAAGGGGGAGAGGGAGAGGAGAAGGGGGCGCACCAAGGCTGGAGCTTCAAGCTTTTTTTTCCAATTCAAATGGCATTAATTCATGAAAATAGGAAAATACAAGCATATATAGGTCACCCTTCTAATCCATCCTCCACCGTTGGATCCAGGGGTTAGGGATGGATGGCTAGGATGAAGTTTGATCAAAACACAACAAAAATAATAAACAAATGGGGAGGGGGGGCGCACCTTGACCAAGGGGGGGACATGGTAGGTGGGTTTGGTTGGAATTGTTGACCATTTTGGTCCCTTGTCCCCCATGTGGACAATTGACTAGTCAAGGCTTCTAGATGTCCACCTTGGATGTTGACCAACCCCACAAGGCTGATATGGACCAATGGGAGGGGCCTGGGGGTCCCAGGGGTCCCATTTACAAATAAGCCCCTCGTACACTCATAATTGCAAACCGTATAAAATGAAATAAACACACCTTACACACAAATAAAGTCTAATTAAATATGAAAAATGGGGAGGCTCAAGGCGGAGTCTCCAGGCTGTCTCCGAGCCAGATGGACGCTGAGGTGGCTCGAGTCGTGCTCCGTGTGCGGTACCGGTGGCTCGGCGTGTCGCGCCGCTCAACTGTTCGGGTGTCCGCACCAATTCTCCCCGGGTGGGAGAAACTCGACCCTGTCGAATAAGGGTCGGCATCGCTCCTGTATTGCTCCAGAAGGTCCGGATCGATCTGCTGCAACTCACCATGTGTGATCCATGTGTCCTCAATAGCGGGCCGTCCTCTCCATCGCACTAGGTAGCGCGGGTATGATCCACTCCTGGTAACTGTCACTTGCTCGTCCAGTATACGATCTATATGCTCACGCTGCCGTGAAAAAGGGGCTGGAGGTGGAAGTGGACACTCAGGTGTGGGATCACTCTCAAGGGGAGGAGATGGCTCAAAAGGCTCACTAGGGATCACCGCTGGGTCTCTATATGCAACAAGATCCGATACATTGAAGGTAGAGCTTATACCATAGTCCTCGGGCAGGTCCACAACATACGCATTGGATCCAACGCGTTTCAACACTCTAAAGGGACCGGCTCCGCGAGCTTGCAACTTCTTAACGATTCCAGAGGGAAACCGTTCAGGTCTTACCCTGATCATGACGTATTCGCCCTCGTGGAACTCTCGGTGGTGTCGGTGGGCATCGGCTAACTCCTTGTACCGTGCATTGCTGGCCTCAATGTGACGACGGATGTCGTCATGCAAACTCCTAACGTGCCTAGCAAACGACTCGGCCGACTCCGACACTCTAGCATGGATAGGCATGGGGACAAGGTCAACGGGTTTCCCAGGCTTACGACCTGTGACAATCTCAAATGGACTCATGCTGATAGACCTATTCACCGAATCATTGTATGCAAACTCAGCCATAGGTAAAACGAGATCCCAATCCCCAATGCGGTCCTTAACTAGACACCTCAAAAGATCTCCCAGACTCCTATTGACCACCTCGGTCTGACCGTCTGTCTGGGGATGATATGCAGTGGAAAACTTGAGGTGAGTACCCATCATATGCCATAGTGTCTTTCAAAAGTAGGAAGTGAATCTAACATCACGGTCAGACACTATAGTGCGAGGTAACCCAAACTTGCACACCACATGAGTAAGGAATAGGCGGGCTACCCTAGAAGCATCCGAAGTCTTCGAGCAGGGGATAAAGAGGGCCATCTTCGAGAAACGGTCAACCACTACATAGACCGAATCATGCTTCCTGAGGTACGTGACAATCCCAAAACAAAGTCCATACTAACATCCTGCCACGGGGCATCAGGCACGGGTAGAGGCGTATAAAGGCCCGAGCTTTGCTTCTTCATCTTGGCCGTAGCACATGTACGGCACTGAGCCACGATGTTAGCGACATCGCGCTTCAAGCTCGGCCAATAAAATCGATGCTCCACTGCCTCAATAGTCTTGTTCCGACCAAAGTGGCCGGCTAGACCTCCCGCATGTAGTTCCCACACTAAGAAATCTCGAATCGAAGTTCGGGGAACACATAGCCTGCTACCTCGAAAGAGGTAACCCTCCTGAAGCACGTACTCATCAAGGTCTCTCGAGGGTCCGGCCTGGAGAGTGGTAAAAATCTGACCGAAGTCAGGACAATCAACATAGGCCTCCTTCATCTTCTCTAACCCTATGACCTCGGCACTCATGGTGGTAAGCAAACATGCTCGCCGACTCAAGGCATCAGCCACCTTGTTCTCCACTCCAGCCTTATGTTTCAGCACAAAGGTGAACTGCTGGAGATACTCGACCCAACGACTATGACGCGAGTTAAGCTTATTTTGCGAATGGAGGTACCTCAATGCCTCGTGATCGGAGTATAGGACAAACTCCTGATGTAAAAGATAGTACCTCCAATGCCTAAGAGCCTGAACAACTGCGTAGAATTCCTTATCATATGTGGAATATCGCAGTTTCGCACCATTCAGCTTCTCGCTGAAATATGCGATCGGGTGGGACTCCTGACTCAAAACTCCTCCAATTCCCACGCCCGACGCATCACAAGAGACCTCAAACACCTTCGAGAAATCAGGCAGTCGAAGTATAGGTGTTTGGGTCATGCGCTCCTTGATGTCCTTGAAGGAGGTAGATGCGGCCTTCGTCCATACAAAGGTGCCCTTACGGATGCAATCCGTGATCGGGGCGGTGACGGAGCTAAATCCGCAGATGAAGCGACAGTAGAACGTCGCAAGACCATGAAAGCTGCGGACATCATGAACGGTACGAGGTTCTGGCCACTCAACAATGGCCCGGACCTTCTCCGGATCGGTGGAGACTCCCGTACTAGACACAATGAAACCCAAGAAGGTAAGCTGAGGTGTCATGAAGGCACACTTCTGTGGGTTCGCAAACAGCTGCTCTCGCCGAAGAAGTAGACAGACCTGCCGAAGGTGGTCTAAGTGGTCCCCTGTGGTGTGGATATAAATAAGGATATCATCAAAATACACCACTACAAAGACTCCAATGAAAGGTCGAAGGACCTGAGTCATGAGCCGCATGAAAGTGCTTGGGGCATTGGTCAACCCAAAAGGCATGACCAACCACTCATATAGACCGTCCTTGGTCTTAAATGCGGTCTTCCACTCATCGCCTGGCCTAATCCTCACATGATGGTAGCCACTCTTAAGATCGATCTTCGAAAAGATAATGGCACCTGCCATCATGTCTAGCATGTCATCCAGGCGGGGAATAGGGAACCTGTACTTCACGGTGATCTTGTTGTTGGCACGACTATCAATACACATTCTCCATGTGCCATCCTTCTTCGGGGCGAGTAATGCAGGTACAGCACATGGACTCATGCTGTCCCGGACAGACCCTCTCTGCACTAACTCATCGACCTGCCGTTTAAGCTCGGCATGCTCCATGGGACTCATGCGATAATGAGGAAGGTTGGGCAAAGAAGAGCCTGGAACAAGGTCGATGGCATGCTGAATATCCCGCATTGGTGGGAGTCCCTCGGGAAGCTCATCGGGAAAGACATCAGCATACTCCCGCAGAATGGGAACAACCTCGGGTGGGAGCTCACCCTCGGAGTCCGGCTCCACCTCTCGGACCGTAATGGCAAACACCGGACAGCCTTGACAAAGCTCCGGCTCCATTTCCCGGGAGCTAATCATCATCAATCTCCTCGTCGAGGGCTCTCCTGGGCCAGAGGTAACGGTCATAGTCCGAGCTGGGGATGGGGTACTGGGCCCGAGTACGGAAGGCTTTGGAGTATTAGGGCCAGTAGGACCCCTGATTGATGGGCTCCTGTGTTGAGTCTTATTGAATCTTTACATGTTTTGATGATGACAACACTATAAGTCTTAGTGGTGTTCAAAAATATCTCTGTGAAATAAAAAATAACAAAAATATTTTTTCTGTGAAAGTGAACCAAGAATATTTTTCTGAGAAGAATAAACCTTCATTTCACTTCAGGTATTTTCAGGGACTGTCTTCGTGTTGGTTGGTACTTCGTCATGTTTGTGTATAACACCTCGTGTCGCACTGTTTGCCTTCGTGTCGTTTTCGTTTTAGTACTGTTTGTGTTTTCAACACGTCGTGTCGTCCTCTCGTACCTCGTGTTATTTTAAGATGTGTTCTGTTTGACCTCGTGTCGTTAGCACTTAGTTGCTCATCTCGAGTCAATCCTCTATGTTTTGCTCTTGTGTCTTCGTGTCAATTACTGTAGTTCCTCGAGTTGTTCTTCTGCTTCCACTGTTTCATCACGTGTTGTTGAAGACGTGTCTATCTCATGTCTTCGTGTCGTATTTCCTAGACCTCGTGTCTTTGTCGCTTTGTGACTTCACCTCGTGTCAGTTTCAGTTTTCGTCTTCGTGTTGTTTTTCTCTTTAGACTTCGTGTCCTTCCCACCTTGACCACACTCCGTGTCAATTCCTGCGTTTCGTCTTCGGGTTGTTTTCAACTCGTGTCGGTTTCTGTTTCATCTTCGTGTTGTTTTCAATTCATGTCGGTTTCTGTTATTTGTCTTCGTGTCGTGGTCAGCCCGTGTCGCCTCGTCTTCGAGTCGTTCTATCGAGTTATTT
This sequence comes from Amorphophallus konjac, assembly GCA_022559845.1. NCBI lineage: Eukaryota > Viridiplantae > Streptophyta > Magnoliopsida > Alismatales > Araceae > Amorphophallus > Amorphophallus konjac. Next base: position 141,881 of record JAHNEJ010000195.1, on the reverse strand, counting down.
TGTACTCGAGTCATTTTTCTTATGTTTTTCAAGTGTTGTTTCACTACGTGTCTTCGTGTTACCTTTGTATTCGTGTCTTCGTGTTTCTTTTGAAATTGTATCTCCGTGTTGCTTCCTTCTATTTTCATCCTGGTCTCTTCTGATCGCGTGTCTTTCAATTGCTTCACTCTGTGTTATCTTCTTCTCACCTCATGCTGTCTTCATCTGACTTCGTGTCGTCTTCGTTGTTGTGTTAGCTGTGTTCTTGTGTACTTTGTGTCGTTCTCGTGTTATCTCGTGCTAAACTCATCTAACGTACCTCGTGTCAGTAACAGTATAGTGCACCTCTTTGTGTTATCATATATCTCGTGCAGTTCTTTGTTCTTATGGCCAACCAACTTATCTCAGCTACATATAGCGAACCCTGAGCATTAATGTAATTAATCTGCTTGCAGGGATCCGAGGAAGATTACTCCTCAGTGTCGGAGCAGCACATGATCCAATGCTAGAGGAACCAATCTGATAAGGACACGTGGCAAGAAGGTTCTGGATCAAGCGTGGGAGGCACACGCATTCTGAACCGGATAATTACTTCTATAGTCACACCCTAGACTGGAGCTAGGGGTAGAATCACAGACACACAGAGATTTCTACTATTTTGTCTGATTCAGAATGTAAAGATATGTCTGCCAGAAATCATTTTTACTGTCATGAAGGGATGTATTGGATCCAAAAGACACCTTCCCTATGACGCCCATCTGACAGACATCTTCAAGCATTCAGAGATTTGCTTGGATGGAGAGGCTGCATCTGAAGTTAAGGCCCGAAACATATTTAATATAAATTTTGTTTCAGTGTTTTTGGGCTTAGAGGGCTCTTCAGTGGTGGGGCAAGTTAAGGCCCAAAAAGTCAAGGAATCACAGACTCAGGGGGAGCATCTGGAACAATCTCAAGACTTAGCTCAAACTGGTGTGCAATTAGTTTCTGAGATTGCTATACAAGATACACCAGCTGAACAACCACAGTCTTTTACGTCTGCTGCACCCACTGAAGTACCTTTTTCCTTTCAGAGGCTAGTTGAGGTTGCATCTGAAGAAATCAGGTTGTCTGAAGAAAGCATTCAGACTGATCTAGATGCAAATATTACTAGTCTATTTGACTCTTTTGGGAAGACATCTGAAGAGGTGATATTACCTGAGGAACAGCCAGCTAAAGAGCAAGAAAGTACTGATCAAGAACTTGCTGATTTTGTTAATGCAATTTTAAGAGAAACTGTAGAGAGAAGCTTGGAAGAGGCTACCAACTTGGTTACATCTGAAAGTCTTGAACAGGCATCTGTTGACAGCCTTGCAGATCATGGTCTCATAGAAGATAGAGGGGATAATAGTCAAGAAAAAGTTCCTGTCATAGAATTGGATTCAGAATCTTCAAATGAGGAAGAGGAACCTGAAATTGAAGTTCCTGTCCAAGACACTCAAGCTGAAGTTGAAGATCAGGCTCCAGCAGTAGACAACCAACCGCCAGTGCAAGAATTTTTTGGTACACCTCTAGGTCCACCTAGACTTCTATCTGCACAGGCGCCCAACATTGAATCTACTCGGGCACCCAACATTGAGGAACTCCTCATAAACTTGACGCAGCAGATGCAGAAACAAGATAAGAAATTAGATGATCTGCTCACATATGTCACTCTCAACATCAATTAGGTACATTCCAGGCTACTAAAGCTTGAGATATCTCTCCTCACTGAATGGAAACGGTTCCTACTCAACAAAAAGGCTTCAGATGATGCCAACAGATCCCTGATGCAAGGTCTGCAGGAGGTTTGTTCAAAGATAGTAAAAGCACTGAGTGAGTTACAAGATGTTCAAATTTCCACCTTCAAAATGTCTACCAGCATTATAGATCACTGCTTTGAGATCAGAACATCTTTAGAAGTTTTGAAGAAGTCATCCAGTGCCCTAGGTCCAGGTATTCAGCAGATCTATGATAAATTGGTCGCCTTCTTAACAGAAATGACTATTCTGACTGACAGATATGAAACTGTCAATATTCGCCAAGACGACATCATTTCTGAAGTGCCACATGTCAGAAGCGCTGTGGTGTATTGGCTAGCTGAACTGTCAAATGACCTAAAGGAATTTCAGTCAACCTTAGGTTCAGCACCTGGTCAAGCTTCTTCTAGCAGAACTTCACCTCAAGAATATACTTCTGCTTCTCCAAGGGGGAGACCACCACATGGCAGGCCGCGTGGCCTTTCTAGCAGACAAGCCAGATATTTTCCTTGAAAAACAATGCGCTGTATCTTGTTGCCCATTTTGAGGCTTTCCCTCTCACACTCTTGGACTTATTAATTAAATTTCATATCAATTGCATTGTTGCATCCTTCTTGTTTCCTTCTTTTTGATGATGACAAAGGGAGAGAAATCAGGCCTTTGCGAGCTCGTTGAGGATGTTTAATGTTTGTTATTCATTGAGAATGGCTATTTGACACTTTAAAAATGTTTTATAATGGTGCTGATGTTTGTTTAGTCTTGGAAAGGCTGAAATCTTTTTTCTCTGCAAAGACTCAAGGCTCATAGTGTTGCCATCCATCAAAAAGGGGAGATTGTTGAGTCTTGTTGAATCTTTACATGTTTTGATGATGACAACACTATAAGTCTTAGTGGTGTTCAAAAATATCTCTGTGAAATAAAAAATAACAAAAATATTTTTTCTGTGAAAGTGAACCAAGAATATTTTTCTGAGAAGAATAAACCTTCATTTCACTTCAGGTATTTTCAGGGACTGTCTTCGTGTTGGTTGGTACTTCGTCATGTTTGTGTATAACACCTCGTGTCGCACTGTTTGCCTTCGTGTCGTTTTCGTTTTAGTACTGTTTGTGTTTTCAACACGTCGTGTCGTCCTCTCGTACCTCGTGTTGTTTTAAGATGTGTTCTGTTTGACCTCGTGTCGTTAGCACTTAGTTGCTCATCTCGAGTCAGTCCTCTATGTTTTGATCTTGTGTCTTCGTGTCAATTACTGTAGTTCCTCGAGTTGTTCTTCTGCTTCCACTGTTTCATCACGTGTTGTTGAAGATGTGTCTATCTCATGTCTTCGTGTCGTGTTTCCTAGACCTCGTGTCTTTGTCGCTTTGTGACTTCACCTCGTGTCGGTTTCAGTTTTCGTCTTCATGTTGTTTTTCTCTTTAGACTTCGTGTCCTTCTCACCTTGACCACACTCTGTGTCAATTCCTGTGTTTCATCTTCGGGTTGTTTTCAACTCATGTCGGTTTCTGTTTCGTCTTCGTGTTGTTTTCAATTCGTGTCGGTTTCTGTTATTTGTCTTCGTGTCATGGTCAGCCCGCGTCGCCTCGTCTTCGAGTCGTTCTATCGAGTTATTTTGTACTCGAGTCGTTTTTCTTATATTTTTCAAGTGTTGTTTCACTACGTGTCTTCGTGTTACCTTCTTATTCGTATCTTCGTGTCACCTTTGTATTCGTGTCTTCGTGTTTCTTTTGAAATTGTATCTCCATGTTGCTTCCTTCTATTTTCGTCCTGGTCTCTTCTGATCGCGTGTCTTTCAATTGCTTCACTCTGTGTTATCCTCTTCTCACCTCATGCTGTCTTCATCTGACTTCGTGTCATCTTCGTTGTTGTGTTAGCTGTGTTCTCGTGTACTTCGTGTCGTTCTCGTGTTATCTCGTGCTAAACTCATCTAACGTACCTCGTGTCAGTAACAGTATAGTGCACCTCTTTGTGTTATCATATATCTCGTGCAGTTCTTTGTTCTTATGGCCAACCAACTTATCTCAGCTACATATAGTAAACCCTGAGCATTAATGTAATTAATCTGCTTGCAGGGATCCGAGGAAGATTACTCCTCAGTGTCGAAGCAGCACGTGATCCAATGCTAGAGGAACCAATCCGATAAGGACACGTGGCAAGAAGGTTCTAGATCAAGCGTGGGAGGCACAGGCATTCTGAACTGGACCTGCTGCTGCTGCTGATATAAAGAGAAACCTTCATCTTCAGATGAAGGCCGATCGAAAAAGAAAAAGGAAGAGAAGAAAGAGCAGAAAAGCAGAGAGTCCTTCGATCGAAAAAGAGAGAAAGAAGAGAAGAAAAAGAGAGCAGAAACTGAAGGAGAAAGAAGAAGAAGAAAAGAAGAGGAGAGAGAGAGCTTTACTGAGGATCTGTTTAGTCTGTTCGTGGATCAAATCCGGAACGACTTATGCTCATTGAGAGCTATATATCTTGCGTTTTATTTCCAGCTTCTGTCGCTGTCATTTTCGTGTTTTCTTATTTTTCCTTTTGCTACCTTGTTTAGTCTTGTTCTTCCGATCACCCTGTTGAGGATCGGGTCTCTCCTGGTGGTACAGGAGAAGGGAGATCTGATCTCCGGGTTGCAAGTGACAGGTTGTCACTTGTGGGTTTCCCTCTGGTTAGAGGAAGGGAGGCTAGTCCTCCGGTTCTAGGCTTGTGGTTGCAAGTCCAGGTGTCCCTCCTGGTCTGGAGGAAGAGAGGTCTTCGACCTCTAGTTTTCAAGTGGGTGTGAGTCACTTGGGTGTCCCCTCCGGTTGGGAGGAAGAGGGAAGTCTGTTTCCCTGGTCAAGCTATGTGGCAGCAACTGTTTGCAGACTGAGTCTGCTTGGCTCTAGCGTTTGCTAGTGAAGCCTCACTCCGGTTGGGAGTGAGGGGTGGATGTAGGTCTGTGGACCGAACCACCTAAAATATCTTGTGCAGTGGCTTGCTTGATTGTTTGATTGCTTCCGTTAGATGCTTGGATAGGCACGCCCATGAGGTTGTATTTGAGTTGAAATGAATTAGCTCTATCCTGTGCCGTTTTCTAGCATCCTTATTTTAATTTGGCCATATTCTGTAGTAGGATACATTCACTCCCCTCTGTATCCGGGCCAAGCACCCTAACATCCTGGGCCGAACGGGGTGGAGGGTGACCCGCTGGCCATCGTGGTCGAAGGTACAGGTGTTCGACCAACCATGAAGTGTGGCATCTCGGTCGAATAACCACGGTCTACCAAGAATGATACTTCCCACTTCCATGGGGAGAACATCACACCAGATCTCGTCACGGTAGGAGTGGAGCTGCAGCGGGACCAAGCACCGCAGCCTGACCGAAATGGAAGTGGTATCCACCCATGATACCTGATAGGGGCAAGGGTGGTCTACGGGTGTGAGACCAAGACGAGCGACAACATTCGTGGAGATTGCATTGATACAACTCCCGCTATCGATGGCCACCTTGCAAATTTGCTTTCCCAGCCTACAGAATACCTGAAGGATAGTGGTCCGACGCCAGTCATCACTGGCCTGTGGCTGGGTGAGGATACATATGACGACCCCCACGTGGGTATTGTCCGACTGCTGGACATCCTGGGCCTCACCTCCCATCTCATAGTACTCGTCAGCTAACTCTTCATCTGCCTCATAGCTGACTAACTCGAGGCCCGTAGGGGTGGTATCCTCGGCCTGTGTGTCCCCAATGTGAAGAGATGGGCGGGTGGGACATGTAAGGTTTCGCACAGCACCTACGGGCGGCGCAGCAGATAACAAAAATTTCATTGCCCGATCCCGGTGTTATAGAAAGCTTAATATGTGCTCTAATCGGTGTTTCTAAGATCCTAATTACGGGTTGCGTGTTTCACCTTACGCGGAACGACGCTGTCCGCTAAGCCCGATGCAGAGAAACCGAGCCACACAACTGTACGACCTCTAGAGCAGATCCACACGGACCCTTACGCAACGACGGTACCTCCCCGGCACGACTATCCCCGACTCTATCACCTTCTAGAGAGAGAGAGAGCAAGAGGGAGAAAGGGGGGAGACTAATCCTCTCCCTTAAGCTTAATGCTTGGTTAGCTTAAGGGAAGGAAAGAAGAAGCTCGAATGAGCTTCACGTAGGATCTATATATAAAGTTTAGGCTTCTTAGAAAAGGATTTCAAAAGACCGAAACTGTATATACGTCCTATCTATTATTATACATGCGTATTAAGCTCCATTTACACTCCTTTCCAAAAGGAATTAATACATACACTTGTATAACAATAATCCGTCACCCAAGAATCCATTGTGTGTGATCCTCTAGGCCCATAGTCACTCTAGTTTAAGGCCCATTAACTTCTAATTTTCAATTAGAAGTAAATTAAACATATTCTTCGCTTCTACAAGAGTCGAATAATAGTTTAATTTATTTCCAACCTTTCGATCACGTTGGGTCAAGCAAATTTGCGTGATCCTAGAGGACGTCGGGTTTAAACCAGCCTGTCTGATACCTGTAAGTCCACAGTTACCGCATCGATATAATCCCTCGCTCATTCTATGAGTCTGGTACGATCGAGGGTACGGTTTCTGTCAAACCCCATGATCGTGCCATTTGACTATGACCTCCTTAAAGTGTATGACGTCCGTTCTAAACGAACTCACACGGCCCTGGCCAGGGAGTTAACGGAGCGTCAATGTCATGACCCATTAACTGTCTGATATATACCCGACAGTGAGCGATCCCTTCTTGACCATTGATAATCTTCACACGTATCCTGGAGTGGTTAATGACTCGGCAACTCATGACTTATGGTTAAAGTCACTTAGCTAAATAATTAAACCATTCCAGTCCTCGTGTAAGATCCGATCAATGTCTCAGGTCAAAGGACCAACGATGCTACTGTGACCGTTGGATCTTCAGTTGACATTAGGTATAATCAACCATCTGAAGATCCAATAGCGGATCAGTTCAGTGCACATCCTCCAAGGACATACAACTACACATATGTGTTGGTGCCCCGCACCAATGACCATGAGACTGGTCACTGACACATCATGTGTACTGGTTTAATAGGTAATCAAAGTCCCCGAGTGATTACCCTCCAACCAGGAACAGTTTAAGGTATGTGTTCATGTAAAGTAAGTCTCATGTTCGAGATCCAATCTCGAGCTGACTTTACAACCACATATCCTAGGGACAACGTAAAGTAACACAATCGCATATTTACGCTCAAACACCACTTTATTAATGAACAAGATCGTACAACTATTGGGCCTACCCGACCCGAAATTGGCCTGTAGCACACCAACACTAACAATCTCCCACTTGAACTACAGCAAATCACCCACAACTTTGAGGCCCATCTTATCCCAATGACGCTCAAATACAGTCTGTGTCAAAGGCTTAGTCAGTGGATCTGGTATGTTGTCTTCTGACGGTACACGCTCTACCATCACATCTCCACGATCAACAATCTCCCGAATAAGGTGAAAGCGCCTGAGAATATGCTTTGACCTTTGGTGAGATCTCAGTTCCTTCGCCTGGGCGATGGCCCCATTATTATCACAAAATAATGGGATGGGAGCTGTTATCTCGGGAACTATGCCAAGTTCCAAGATGAATTTCTTCATCCAGACGGCCTCCTTAGCAGCTTCTGCTGCAGCAATATATTCTGCCTCCATCGTCGAGTCTGCAGTCGTGTCTTGCTTGGAGCTTCTCCAACTGACTGTCCCTCCATTCAACATGAATACAAATCCAGACATGGATTTGCAGTCATCTAGATCTGACTGGAAACTAGAATCTGTGTAAGCTCTAAGCTGTAAGTCCTCTCCTCCATAAAGCAAAAAAATATCCTTAGCCCTTCGCAGGTACTTAAGGATGCCCTTTACTGCCTTCCAGTGCTCTTCGCCTAGATTTGCCTGATATCTACTGACAATGCTCAAAGCATTGGCAACATCAGGCCGTGTACATAGCATTGCATACTTGATTGACCCTATCGTCGAAGCATAGGGTACTTTATTCATGTGTGCCACCTCCTCAGAAGTTTTTCAGACTCATCCCCTTGGATAGGCAAACTCCATGTCTCATGGGAATGAGACCTCTCTTGGAATTTTCCATCCTAAACCTTTTGAGGATAGTATCTATGTACATGGATTGGGATAATCCTAGCATCCTTTTAGATCTATCTCGATAGATCCTTATGCCCAGCACATAGGATGCTTCTCCCAAATCCTTCATGGAGAAAGTCTTGGACAACCAAGACTTAGTTGATGTCAACATCCCTACATCATTCCCAATGAGTAAGATATCATCAACATAAAGGACCAAGAAGGTCACTGAGCTCCCACTGACCTTCTTGTAAACACAGGGTTCATCTTCATTCCGAATGAAGTTGAAAGATTTGACAGCCTCGTCAAATCTTAAGTTCCAGCTTCTAGATGCCTGCTTTAATCCATAAATAGACCTTTGAAGTTTGCATACCTTATTAGGATGTGACTTGGAGGTGAATCCCTCAGGCTGTACCATGTACACCTCTTCTGACAGGTTTCCATTAAGAAAAGTTATCTTCACATCCATTTGCCAGATCTCATAATCCAGGTATGCAGCAATGGCAAGGAGGATTCTGATTGACTTAACCATGGCTACCGGCAAAAACGTCTCGTCATAGTCAATGCCTTGCCTTTGATGATATCCTTTCGCCACTAGTCTAGCCTTGTATGTGTCAATCTGTCCATCTGCACCGATTTTCCTTTTGAAAATCCATTTGCAGCCGATAGGGACCTTCCCTTCGGGTACATCAACCAAGTTCCAAATTTTATTGGTGTACATGGACTGGATCTCTGAATCCATTGCCTCTTGCCATTTCTCGGAGTCTACACTACGGATCGCCTCCTGGTACGACTGAGGATCATCATCCTCATCGATACATACCTTAGAGGACCCCTCTGAGACATGTCTAACATATCTCTCAGGTTCTCTCGGTAGTCTACCAAATCTCCGTAGTGTCAGTGTTTCACCTTGAATAGGATCAACCGATACAGTCTCATCTAATGAGTGTGGGTCTATGGGTTGTGGTTCTTGGACCTCGTCCAATTCTATCTGGCTCCCACTATTTTTCTGGAGTAGGTATTCTCTTTTCAGAAATACAGCTCTCTTGGCCACTAAGACCATTTGCTCAGAAGGGTGATAGAAATAATATCCAAACGTCTCCTTTGGATATCCCACAAACCTACACTTATCGGTTCTCGACTCAAGCTTATCACTCTCGTTCTTCTTTACATGAGCAGGACACCCCCAAATTTTAATGTGATTAAAATTTGATTTCCTGCCCTTCCATATCTCATATGGTATAGAAGGAACTGATTTACTTGAGATCCTATTCAATAAATAAGCCACAGTCTCTAACGCAAAGCCCCAGAGAGACAAGAGTAGTCCTGACATAGACATCATGGATCGGACCATGTCTAACAAGGTCCTGTTTCTCCTCTCGGATACACCATTATGTTGTGGTGTATACGGTCGAGTCCACTGAGAAACTATTCCATGGTCTTTAAGATAAGAAGTGAATTCATGGCTTAAGTATTCACCTCCTCGATCCGATCGAAGAGCCTTAATACTTTTGCCAGTCTGTTTCTCTACTTCATTTTTGTATTCCTTAAACTTCTCAAAGGCTTGTGATTTATGTCTCATTAAATACACATAGCCATATCTAGAGAAGTCATCAATAAAAGAAATGAAATAGATATAACCTCCTTTTGCTTCTATGGACATGGGTCCACACACATCCGAGTGTATGAGTTCGAGAAGGTCAACCGCCCTCTCACCATGTCCACTAAAAGGAGCCTTGGTCATTTTCCTCATAAGACACGACTCACAGGTATCAAATGGCTTATATTCGAACGAATTCAAATACCCATTTGAGTGTAAGTGAGATACTCTTTTCTCACCTACATGACCAAGTCTGCAATGCCATAGATATGCAGAATTCACTTCATCAGCATTGGAAATTTGCATAACATTAGAACGTGTATCTAATACATAAAGACCAATGACTAATGAACCATAGGCTATAATCAAACCATTATTCATTATAGAGCACCCAGTGCTATTAAAAGCCAATGTGTATCCAATGTTATACAAGCCAGAGATTGAAATAATATTCTTAATAATATTAGGAACATAATAACAGTCATTCAGCTCCAGAATGACTCCTGAAGGTAAACTGAGACGTGCAGTCCCGACAGTTTTGGCAGAAACTAAAGCTCCATTGCCCATCCTCAGTTCAATCTCATTTTTGCCCAATCGCCTTCTATTTGCCAGCACCTACATAGAATTGCAGATATGAGATGCACATCCAGTATCTAATACCCATGATGTGGATTCCATATATGACAAATTAAGGTCTATGACAAAAATACCTTCATTTAGAATTACCTTGCAAATCCTTTTCCAATGCCCAGTTTCCCCGCATCGAAAATATTTGTCTTCCTTTTCATTCTTCTTGCCCTTCCCTTTGTCAACTTTGGCGAGTTGCTTACCCGTGGCCTTTTTCTTTCCCTTCCCTTTGTTACTCGTGGTAGATATTTGAGAGGCCTTCCTTTTCTTGTTGGCCCAGCCAATAACCATTACAGACGAAGATGGTTTATCTTTCTGCATGGTTCCTTCAGCACTCTTTAACATATTGAGCAGCTCTGGGAGAGTTGTTTCAATCCTATTCATGTTAAAGTTCATGATGAAGGAAGAAAAGGAATCAGGTAATGACTGGAGTATAAGATCAATGCATAGTTCAAGATCCAACTTGAACCCCAATGTATTGAGTCTTTCAATCCACTCCATCATTTTCAGTACATGGGCCTGTACTGATGAACCCTCAGACATCCGTGTCCTGAAAAGCCTTTTGGAGATGTCATACCTCTCAATCCTACCCTGCTCCCCGAAGAGCTGGCCTAGATTGAGAAGTATACTTCTATAATCAATCTTTTCAAATTGCCTCTGCAGCTCGGGAGCCATAGAGGCCAACATGTAACATTGGGCAAGGGAGGAGTCCTCAGACCACTTGGCATAAGCCAGTAACTCACCCTCGTCGGTATCAGGAGCTGGCTCAGAATGAACCGTGTCCAACACGTACGCAATCTTTTCGGCAGTAAGGACTATGCGTAGATTACGCAGCCAATCCGAGTAGTTCGGTCCAGTTAATCTATTTGCATCCAATATGCCGCGGAGGGGGTTGGACGACGACATTGTAATCTGGATAAGAAATAAAAGATAACTTATCATGTGTTCAAATTTTAACTTAGATGTGGTTTTCTATATTAGTTAGTCCCACTATTTTTCGATCGAACTATATAACCCTCAGTATATAGAACGGGAGATCAATGAGAACAACCTAGTAGGTTGGAATCCCAACGAGACTGATGTACGACCTTGTGGAAAGCACAACAAGCCATACACCATCTCAAGGGCAGTCAACAAGCACTTGCATCTAATGCAATATCCGATATTCGGCCCCCGAGAAAACATCCCCTTGTGAAAAGCACAACAAAGGATATTCTCGGTTAGATCTAACCATCATTACTACACAGCAATGAGTTCATGACCTGACCCTTGTGGAAAGCACAACAAAGCCGAGTTTCATTCCTCACCCCATTGAGGCCGAGCCTTGGAGTTTAATCCCGCCCCCAAACTCATGGACCTTGTGGAAAGCACAATAAATCCATGAAATGAAGACGTTCATTCACTCCATAATGATGGAGGGCCACGATGACTCCTAGAGCCACACTTACCAGATCTAAAATTTAATCGCGAGGGAATTTAATTTTATCTTGTAGTTTATCGTACCTAGTAGTTTGCACAAAATAAATGCATCCAATGTAAAAATAAACGCAAGTGATCATGGACTTTAACCCTAATGTAACTAAGACATCTGGCCCGCTTCCGAAGCAGCTGGATCATCCTCGTCGGGTATGCTCCACGCTTTCAGACTCCGACGCCGCATTAATTACAACTTTTACACGGCACGCAGGTCGGAAAAATTAAATTACATGTGACTCAAATTCCAGTAGCCCTTAGGGCGAGTACAACAATGGAGGAAGATAGAAGCACATTGAAATTTTAACAGAGAGAGAAAGGAGGTTCGCATACCCCAATTAATTACATTAATCCAAGTCCATGATCACTTGCCAACCCATTCAAATAAAATCAATCAAGGGTTATTTTCTTAAAATAATCCTTACTTTTGAATTTAAAAATGGGATGTGCAAACAAAAACAGGCTAGCTTTGTTTAATTTTAAAAATCAAAGCATGATTAACTAAAATTAAACACACAAGCAGGCCAATACAAGGTAATTAAAATAGAGCACGTAAAGAACCATCATTTTCTACAGGGGCATCTAATTGAGATAATTATGTAAATTTAAATTTAAATTTAATTATCCAATAATCAAATTTAAATTCAAAATTTAAACATGCCAATAATTTAAATTTAAATTCAAACTAATTATCCAATAATTTTTGTTTGAAAATAAATTTAAAATAATGCAATTATACTCAATTAGTAATTTTCTAAAATTCAAAATTTGAATTTAATAATTATCTAATAATTAAAATTCAAATAATTGAATTTTTCACATTTAACTTCAATAATATTCAAATTTTAAATTTTCTAATTATCTAATAATTAAAAATTCAAAAATTAAAATTTACTGAAGTAACTTCAATTATTACCATTTTATCTTAAGGTAAATAGTAGCTATCTCACCTCAGTAAATTCAACACGGTTAAATAAAATTTAACATTTGACATTTACCATTGAGATAACACTATTTAACTTACTAGATAAAATTCGATTTAATTTACTGTGCATTTTAATATATATATCTAATATATATATTATTAACATGAGCACAATAAATTAAAAAGGGTAATAAAACGCAAATTTTTTTTAGTTTAAAAAAAAACCTTTTTTAAAAACCTTATTCGCGCGGGTCCGCCCTGCGCGCGCGGGCGTTGACCCGTGCGCCCACGCGCCCGCGATGCAGGCGCGCCCGCTACGCGGCGCGACCGCGTGGGGCGGCACCCGCCAAGCGGCGCGACCGCGTGGGGACCCGCCCGCCACGAGGGCGCCCCGCGTGGGCCGCGCCCGCCAGGCGGGCGCCCGCCATGCGGGTGCCCCGCGTGGGCGGCGCCCGCCCACGCGGGTGCCCCGCCCACGCACAGCGCCCTGGGCGCAGTGCGCCCAAACGGGCCAACAAATTTTTATTTTTTTTTAAAAAAAAATTACTCCAGGGATGCCCAGTATCCTGGAAGAACGGGGATGTCCAACGTCCCTTTCTAGCATTAACAATTGAAGCGTTTAATCCCCTTTCAAATATGGTTCTAAACGGCAATAGAAACACCGACCAGAGCACGAACCTGGCTCTGATACCACTGTGTTATGGAAAGCTTAATCTGTGCTCTAATCGGTATTTCTAAGACCCTAATTACGGGTTGCGTGTTTCACCTTGCGCGGAACGACGCTGTCCGCTAAGCCCGATGCAGAGAAACCGAGCCGCACAACTGTACGGCCTCTAGAGCAGATCCATACAGACCCTTGCGCAGCGACGGTACCTCCCCGGTACGACTATCCCCGACTCTATCACCTTCTAGAGAGAGAGAGAGCAAGAGGGAGAAAGGGGGGAGACTAATCCTCTCCCTTAAGCTTAATGCTTGGTTAGCTTAGGGAAGGAAAGAAGAAGCTCGAATGAGCTTCACGTAGGATCTATATATAGAGTTTAGGCTTTTTAGAAAAGGATTCCAAAAGATCGAAACTGTATATATGTCCTATCTATTATTATATATATGTATTAAGCTCCATTTACACTCCTTTCCAAAAGGAATTAAAAGGAATTAATACATACACTTGTATAACAATAATCCGTCACCCAAGAATCCATTGTGTGTGATCCTCTAGGCCCATAGTCACTCTAGTTTAAGGCCTATTAACTTCTAATTTCTAATTAGAAGTAAATTAAACATATTCTTCGCTTCTACAAGAGCCGAATAATAGTTTAATTTATTTCGAACCTTTCGATCACGTTGGGTCAAGCAAATTCGCGTGATCCTAGAGGACGCCGGGTTTAAACCAGCCTGTCTAGTACCTGTAAGTGTTACCGCATCGATATAATCCCTCGCTCATTCTATGAGTCTGGTACGATCGAGGGTATGGTTTCTGTCAAACCCCATGATCGTGCCATTTGACTATGACCTCCTTAAAGTGTATGACGTCCGTTCTAAACGAACTCACACGACCCTGGCCAGGGATTTAACGGAGCGTCAATGTCATGACCCATTAACTGTCTGATATATACCCGACAGTGAGCGATCCCTTCTTGACCATTGATAATCTTCACACGTATCCTGGAGTGGTTAATGACTCGGCAACTCATGACTTATGGTTAAAGTCACTTAGCTAAATAATTAAACCGTTCCAGTCCTCGTGTAAGATTCGATCAATGTCTCAGGTCAAAGGACCAACGATGCTACTTTGACCGTTGGATCTTCAGTTGACATTAGGTATAATCAACCATCTGAAGATCCAATAGCGGATCAGTTCAGTGCACATCCTCCAAGGACATACACCTACACATATGTGTTGGTGCCCCGCACCAATGACCATGAGACTGGTCACTGACACATCATGTGTACTAGTTTAATAGGTAATCAAAGTCCCCGAGTGATTACCCTCCAACCAGGAACAGTTTAAGGTATGTGTTCATGTAAAGTAAGTCTCATGTTCGAGATCCAATCTCGAGTTGACTTTACAACCACATATCCTAGGGACAACGTAAAGTAACACAATCGCATATTTACGCTCAAACACCACTTTATTAATGAACAAGATCGTACAACTATTGGGCCTACCCGACCTGAAATTGGCCTGTAGCACACCAACACTAATAGGACACTGGTTGGCGAAATGGCCAAACCCATTGCAGCGATAACACTGCTTCCAACAAAGGACGTGCAGGAGGTGCGGGTGCCGGTGGACGGGCTATGGGTGGGGCTGTAAGATGCTGGGGATGAGGAAGGTCCCTTGGGGGTGGAGGACGAGGCCTAGGAGCAAACGGCTCGGGACGAGCGGGCTCTTGAGGTCGAGCCATGGGGGCCCTCGGATACGTGGCAGAAGAGCCACGGGGGTCGACACTACGAAGGGGAAAAGAGCCCAACCGGTGGGGTGACTCGAACTCGGCCTCGAACTGCTCCAATTCGAGAGCAATCTGATATGCCTGCTCCAAAGTGGTCGCGTTGCGGCGAAAGAGTTCATATTGATAATTGGGCCGCAGACCTCTCCGAAAGTGGGATATCGTCATGGTGCTCTCTTCCGTGACCCCGCACCGCAAGTAATACTCATCGAACTCAGCGGTGTACTCAGTCACGGATCGGTTCCCTTGGGAGATGCTTTGCCACTTGTCTATGAGACGTTGGCGATATGAGGCGGGAAGGTACTTCTCCCTCAACTTGGTTTTCATATCATCCCAAGTACCGATCTGGGGTTGACGTCGCTGGTTGAGCAGGCTCTCCACATTGATCCGATAAGTTTGGGCCTGCCCTTGCAACTTCATCTTTGCGTATCGGACTCTTCGGTGGTCCGTCATCTCAAACCACTCGAAGTACCCGTCCATGCCGGCCTCCCAATCTAAATACACCCTAGGGTCTAAGGACCCGCTAAAAGTGGGAGGGTCCGCACGTACACCCATAAGAATGTGATCGTCATCCTCGTCATCACGATTCCATCATTGATGACGATGACCATTACCCCCATGATCATTATCAGATGCATAATCATCCACCACATGCACCTGTTGAACCCCAACATTCTCCGCCTGAGCCCTTGGCACAGCAGGCTGCTGAACCGGCTCCTATTGGCCGTTCGTCGGCGTGGGTTGTGCCGCTATTGGGCCCCTCTCGAGGATGGCAATCCTCCCAACTAAGCCCTGGATAGACTGATCCGAAGACTCGGCCCGATCCTCGAGGGCTTTCATCCGCCCTTCTAGACGCGTTCCTATGCCATCCATACGCGTATCTAAACGATCCATGATGGCCCGGAACATCTCGACCGTGGAAGACTCATCGGAACTACGGGCTCGGGACTCCGCCATAGGTGGTGGTGGCGAGTACTGGGTGCCTCGACGGGTGGGCATGCAAAGACACACGACCTAGAAGACACCGACTAATGCAAACACAAACTAAATGATGTACTTAGACCTAAACCAATATCCGGTACGGGGTGGAGTTAATCGATCCGAAGATCACTCCCGCAAGTGTGCGTCCTCCCGGTAGGCGTAGTCTAACGTTCGGACAACACCTTTTAAGATACCGAATAAAGGGTGCAAATGCAATTTAAAACACACTCTTTTTTTTTGTTTTGAAAATAATGATGGTCCTAGACTCGACTTAGACCATGATGCATGTAAGACATATGCAAAGACTACCCTAGACTCAACTCGCTCTGATACCAAACTGATGCGGGACGGACACGGGAGACGACACTATTAGGTGCCACCCTCGGACTCTAGATGAAGACGCGACCAGCAGCACACACCAGGGAGACACTAAGCCTGACACTACGAGCTCCTAGTGGCAAAACGTCGCTAACAGAAGTGGAAGCTCACTCGTCGTCCCAAGCGAGGGAAAGCGCAGACCGTGCGTGGTTAAGGAATCGGCGGAGGTCAAGGGTAGTCCGACTCAACTTCCGGACTCGGATCGAGTCACGGGACGGGTCACACTCACTGTCACAGCGGTGACATGGACACACGGGCTAGTACCTACGCTCTCGGCAGCGGCAAAAGATCGTATACTAGCTAAGCAAATGAACACCAAGAGGTTTGGACCATTACCTCCACGCACCCGGCGTGGCGAAGACAACCCCGGCCGAATCACGGACTCCCGGTTAAACAATATTACAGCAATACAATAATTTGACCCACTCCACGCAGGGAGGTAAAAGGTCACATGCGGAGCCCGGGAATCACGCAACTCGGGTTGACGGGCAGCATCTTGATGTCGCCCGGCGGTGCCGAACTCCGCGTTTTCGTGCTTTCCGAACGGCGGGTTCTGCGGGCCCGCGGGACCCACAGATGGCGCTGTCCTCCGGATGTGCGGGGGTGGGACCCACTATGATGGGGACCCCTGGTGGCGCGCCTCCACGGATGGCGGTCGGTCGGGAACACCGATCGGGGGTCGATCGGTCCCGATTCCCAAGCTTTGAAGTTGCTGCCCACGGATTTTTAGTTGCTGTTTTCAGACGCGCGCTCCGGCGAAAACGGCCGCTGCGATCAATCCCGACGTCGGATCGGGACGCATGAGCTATCGTTGGAAAGCTATCTTCAAATTCTTCAATCTAGACCCAGAGAGATCTGCTGGATCTGGTCGGATCAGAACTTTAATGAATTTACAAGTTCCTGTTGTACAGTACCTGAAATTTCAGATCTACAGGGTACTTGTCTGAGAACCACCGTTGACCGCCTAGTAAACCTCCGATTCAGCTCTTGAGCTCTTCTTCACATTGTAGGGGATCCAACCACGGAACAGGGACTATTTTTGGAATTTGATTTATAGGTGGTGGTGATTTACTATGATTTTTGGGGTGACTGGTGGTCGGATCTGGGAACAGGGGGACAGAACTGTAGCTGGGACTGAGAACGATTTTTAGAAAATATGAGATGGACGAACCAAAAATTGAGAAACATTGTGGATGAAGGGGTGGATGGGTGGAACCTCCAATAAAATTGGGCGAACCAAAATAAATTAAAAAGTGGACCTAAGACATGAAACTCCGGGCGGGGATGAATCTGGACAGAACTGTGGCAGAACCGAAATGGAAGAGTGGACGAAAATCAAAAAATATGAAACAAGATTTGAATGGCAAACTAAAATTTGTGGGATGTCCTTGACACCTCTGGAACACCCAATAAAATCCCCAGATGTATCTGAGCTCAGGGCTGAGACAAGAAATTCATGGAAGCTTCTGTGGTACTGCACGGGCAGAACTCCATTGATGGCGATGGCGGTGCGGTGGCGGCTCGTGGCGGCGGCGGTGGCGACCGGAACTGATAGGGTGGAGTCTCACCACCAGAAGGAAGCCTTCACAGCTTCAAGGGGGAGAGGGAGAGGAGAAGGGGGCGCACCAAGGCTGGAGCTTCAAGCTTTTTTTTCCAATTCAAATGGCATTAATTCATGAAAATAGAAAAATACAAGCATATATAGGTCACCCTTCTAATCCATCCTCCACCGTTGGATCCATGGGTTAGGGATGGATGGCTAGGATGAAGTTTGATCAAAACACAACAAAAATAATAAACAAATGGGGAGGGGGGCGCACCTTGACCAAGGGGGGGACATGGTAGGTGGGTTTGGTTGGAATTGTTGACCATTTTGGTCCCTTGTCCCCCATGTGGATAATTGACTAGTCAAGGCTTCTAGATGTCCACCTTGGATGTTGACCAACCCCGCAAGGCTGATATGGACCAATGGGAGGGGGCCTGGGGGTCCCATGGGGCCCAGGGGTCCCATTTTACAAATAAGCCCCTCGTACACTCATAATTGCAAACCGTATAAAATGAAATAAACACACCTTACACACAAATAAAGTCTAATTAAATATGAAAATCGGGGAGGCTCAAGGCGGAGTCTCCAGGCTGTCTCTGAGCCAGATGGACGCTGAGGTGGCTCGAGTCGTGCTCCGTGTGCGGTACCGGTGGCTCGGCGTGTCGCGCCGCTCAACTGCTCGGGTGTCCGCACCAGTAAACTTCTCTTCATATGCTCCCGACAAGGGGTGGATTCTTTGATTCTTATGCCCCAGGACAGGGTGAATTCTTATGCTTCTTATGCCCCCACGGCGGGGGTGTCTCTCTTTACGGTTTATGTGCCACCGAAGTAGGGTATGTTGTTTCTTCAATTTCCGCTTGGGCGGAGTATACCTTTCTTCACATTCTCCCAGATTGGGATGTATGTCATCTCTTTACGGCTTCTGTGCCCCCGAAGCAGGGTATGTTGTCTCTTCAAATGCCGCTTGGGCAGAGTATACCTTTCTACATGTGCTCCCCGATCGGGATGTATGTCTCTTCGCTTCTGTGCCCCCGGGTCGGGGTAAATGCTTCTACTTCTTATGTGCCAAGGGCGGAGTGTATCTCCTTTTTTGTGCCCCCAGAGCGGGGTAGATGCTTCTGCTTCTTATGCGCCAAGGGCGGGGTGTATCTCTTTTGTGCCCCCTGAGCGGGGTGTATTCTCTTTATGTGCCCCGAGGAGCGGGGTGTGGTTTTCTTCTTGTGCCCCCAGGCTGGGTGTAATTCTACTTGCAATGTCCCCTGAGACGGGGTATCTTTCTTCTTCAAATACCCCTAAGCCGGGGCATATTCTTTATGACCTCTATGCCCCTAGGTGGGGTATGTTTCTTCTTCAAAAACCCCTAAGATGGGGTGGACTCTTTTCTTCTTATGCTCTTAAGATGGGATGTAGCTTCTTCAAATGCCCCTAAGCCGGGGCGTGTTCTTATGGCTTCTATGCCCCCAGGCGGGGTATGTTTCTTCTTCAAATACCCCTAAGCCGGGGTGGACTCTTTTCTTCTCATGCTCCCAAGGCGGGATATAGCTTCTTCAAATGGCCCTAAGCCGGGGCGTGTTCTTTATGACTTCTATGCCCCCAAGCGGGGTATGTTTATTCTTCAAATACCCCTAAGCCGGGGTGGACTCTTTTCTTCTTATGCTCCCAAGGCGGGATGTAGCTTCTTAAAATGTCCCTAAGCGGGGCATGTTCTTTATGGCTTCTATGCCCCCAGGCGGGGTATGTTTCTTCTTCAAATACCCCTAAGCCAGAGTGGACTTCTCTTCATCTGCCCCTGAGCTGGGGTGCAGCTGTTGCTTCTTGTGCCCCCATGGTGGAGTATGTTTCCTTCTTCTTATCCCCCATGGCAAAGTGTATTTTACTTTTTATGCCCCCAGGCCGGGCTATATCTTCTACTTCTTATGCTCCCATGGCGGAGTATGTTTCTTCTTCTTATCCCCCATGGCGGAGTGTGTTTCTTCTGCTTCTTATGCCCCAGGCCGGGGTGTATCCTCTTCGTATGCCCCCGGCACGGGGTGTATCTTTTGCTTCTTATGCCCCCATGAGGCGGGGGTGTATGTGTTTTTTTTCAAATGCCCTTAAGAGGAGGCGTATTCTTTGTCTCACATGCCCCCCGAATCGGGGTGTATTGCTTCTTGTGCCCCCATGGCGGGGGTGTAATTCTTGCTTTTTGTGCCCCCCCGAGACGGGGTGAATTTCTCTTCAGTTACCCCTGAGTCGGGGTGGATTCTTCTGCCTCTTATGCCCTAGGGTGGGGTACACTTCTCTTCATATGTCCCTAAGCCGGGGAACTTTGTTTGTCCTGCTTCAAATGCCCCCAAAGGGGGGTGTATGTGGACCCCGAGGTCGGGGTGTATTCCTCTTCATGTGCCCCAAACCCGGGGCATATTTTTCTTTATGTGCCCTCAGGCCAGGGCACAGCTCTTTGTCTTCATGCCCCGAGACCGTGGTATATTTCGTGCCTCTTATGCACCCCTGGTGGGGTATATTTTTTTGATGCCCCTAAGCCGGGGTGTAGCTTCTACCTCACATGTCTCCCGAGTTGGGGTGGGTTTCTTCCTTTGTATGTCCCCATGCGGGGTATGTTCCTTTCTTTGCGTGTCTCCCAGCCGGGGTGAGTTTCTTCTTCAGATTCTCCTAAGTCTGGGGTGTATTCTTCATTTCTTATGCCCCCGGGCTGGGGTGAATTTTTGTTACTTCCTATGCCCCCATGGCGGGGGTACACTTCTTCGTCAAATGCCCCCGAGCTGGGGTATAATTTTTGTTTCGTATTCCTCCAGACCGGGGTAGATTCTCTCTTCGTGTACCCCTAGGTCAGGGCGTACCTTCTTGCTTCTTATGCCCCTAAGGCGGGGTGTAGCTTTTCTTGCCTCTTATGCCCCCATGGTGGGGTATATTTCTTCTTCTTATCCCCCATGGCGGGGTATGTGCATGCTCTCTTCGAGAGTGGTGGCCGTGCTTGGCCTCATTACTATAAAGCATTCCCCGCAGCGGGCAGCACGTCATCAAGCTACAGTTGCGGCTTGCTGGGTCTTTTAACAGCCACTCGAGGGGCCGTCTCATGCCGGATAGAGGCAGCAAGAAGGAGGAACGGGCCAGGTCATTGCACCGCGGACTTGGAGCCTCCTGGAATCAGGCGGCATGCCGTCCTTCTTCTCATCCTCTTGGTCGGCGATGCTAGCCAACTTTTCTTTTTGTCCCTTCTTCTCTTTTCTTCTTTTTGTATGATAGACCAAGGCGGGGGTGCAGGAGAGCGCTCACCCCTCAGGGAGGGGATGAGTGGTTTGCTCCACCGCATCACTCCCATAGTGGCAATCTTTTTTCAGCACGGGTCTCGACGAACGTGGCCGTACAACCCTATCTCGTCAATTCTCTCTCTTCTCTTTTTTTCTATTTCTTTCTTCTTCTTCTTCTTTTTTCTTTTCTCCTTTTCTTCCTTCTCTTATTGCGGAAAAGGGGGTTTGATTTTCCCTCCCATCTTTTTACTTTCTCTTCTCTCTCTCTTTTTTTTTGGCGGCCTTCACGATTCCTGGAAGCTGCATGTGCCCCGGGGTAGCATCTCTGAGGCCACGAAGACGATTGCGCCTAGTGGCTTTTCTCCACATAGGGCGGGCGAAGACATCACCTGCAATTCATCAAAACATGCAAACATCGTTTATTAGAAGGCCATGAGGCCCTTAATCTCGGCGAAGAGATGAAGGGTGATTTAGGTCCCACTGGGCGTGCCAGACTTGTGGATGCACTTTTCATTAAATAAGTTATTTTGTTCGTTTATTGGGTTTATTAAGTGCGTGGTCATGCCAGTCACAAAGTGACAATTTATTTAGGCTCCGAAGAGCCACGGGTGCGCTCGATCTGACTCGGTCAGACTATTGTGTGGTTCGTGTCGGGACCAAAACCCGCCACACCATAAAGGTCACGACATCATTTACATCCCCCATACGAGGGAACACCCTTGATTAATCGCCGGGAATCAGGGCCTCATGGTCAGGAAATTAATTGCATGAAAGGTCTATTAGGATGTCTTGAAATCCTCACACGAGAGCGAGAAGAAAACATTCGCGATCATGTCGGTCATGTGCTGACCATTTAATGTTCGGAGGAATGTCCGGCTCAAGAAAAGCGTGATCGTCACGGGAAAATCGGAGCATATGTATGCCGGGATACGGCAAATTTATTGTTCAGAAGAACGGAAAACGTTCGACTAAATCTCAGTTAGAGCGGTCAGAAACCAGTAAGTCTGTTGGCCCGGTGCAAGATCAAGCTGCGACCATACTGCGGTGGGCCCCCCCGCGGTCGAAGTCATGCTCGCATGAGCGTCATTAATACTCCGGTGCCAAGGGGCAACGGGGGAATATCCCTTGAATCAACTGGAAAGCCCTATGTCTTGGGAAGTGAACGTTCGAAACGTATCGGTCATTCAGGAGACCGTTTAATATTCAGACGGGTGTCCGGCTGGAGAATATCGTAATCGTCGCGAGAGGACCTGTAACATATGTATGCCGGGGTACGGCAAGTTTATTATTCCGAGGAACTGAAGACATTCGGTTAAATCTCGGTTAGTGTAGTAGGAAGCTAGTGAATTTATCAGCCCAATGCAAGATCGGGTCAGGACCATACCGGGGGCGCCTCCCACGGTCTGAACGAGGCTTGCACGGGCATCATTAATATTTTCAGTGCCGGAGGGCAACGGGGAAGAGTCCCGGGACTAGTCTCCAAAATTGAAAACGTGTTCAAAAGGAGCGGGTTGTAGGCCGAGGATATGAATCAGACGATGACCATAATCGGGACGGACCCGAGGTCTAAGCGTGGCCCATAGAGGCCTTATTAATATTCCCATGCAAAAGGTCCAGGGATGACGAGAGCCATCTCATTCTATTCTGATTTTGTCGGTCACTCACGGACCACTTTATATTCGGACAAAGGTCCGTATTGAAGGTATGACGTAGATGGAAACAACCCCGTACAAATGTATGCCAAGTTTATGGTAATTTCAATGAAAGAACGGAAACAAATCGCATTGGGAACGAGTCCGGTTTGACGAAATATCGGCCCAGAGCAATGTCGGATTACCGCCATATCGGGATGGTTCCCAAGGTCCGAACCCTACTTGGAGGGGCAGTGTTAGTATTCCCTTTACACCGGGTCTTGAGGAGAAACGGGGCTGCAGAGCAGGTCTCATCATTTTATAATTACTTGAATTTTTTATCATTATTATTTGTTAGTTTATATTTTTTTTGAGTGAGTTTGTTATTACTACTTATTTATTTTTTTCTTATGCTTTATTTATTTATTATTGTTATTGTTGGGTTTGTTATTATTGTTTATTCATTTTATTATCATCTATTTACTTATCACTTTTTGCTGAGTTTGTTATTATTATTCATTTATTTTGTCATCATTTATTTATTTATCATTTTTGTTGAGCTTGTTATCATTATTCCTTGTTTCTTTATTGCTATTATGTATTTATTTCTTCTTTTTAGGCATTTGTTATTATTGTCATTTATTATCATATTTTTTTATTATTTATCCCCTTTTGTGAGTTTGTTGTTATTATCATTATTATTTTTTATTTTTTATTATTATTGTTTATTTATTATATTTTCATTTAGCATATTATTATTATTATTTATTCCATTAGTATTACTATTTG
Organism: Amorphophallus konjac; assembly: GCA_022559845.1. Lineage (NCBI taxonomy): Eukaryota > Viridiplantae > Streptophyta > Magnoliopsida > Alismatales > Araceae > Amorphophallus > Amorphophallus konjac. Next base: position 118,385 of record JAHNEJ010000195.1, on the reverse strand, counting down.
TTTATTCATTTTTTGAATTTGTTATTGTTATTCATTATTATTGTTATTATTATTATTATTTGTCATGTTGGGAGCGTGCCGGATAGGGGACTACAAAGTGTGCCGGGTAAAGGTTGAGAAAGCGTGCCGGGTAGAGGCTGAAAAGTGTGCCGGGTAATTGTTGAGAAAGCGTGCCGGTGGAGGCTGAAAAGTGTGCCGTATGGAAGGCTGAAAAAGGTGTGCCGGGTAAAGGCTGGAAAGTATGCCGTATGGAAGGCTGAAAAAGGTGTGCCGGATAAAAGCTGGAAAGTGTGCCGTATTGAAGGTTAAAGGGGGGAGTTCTTTTTATTCAAGAGACCCATGTGGGGAGTTTTCTTCTACTCGTGAGATGCATGAGGGGTTAATTTAATTTTCTTTTTATTCATGAAATGCATGTGATTAGCTTTCTTTTTATCCACGGAATGCACGTGAGGAATTTCGATTTGGTTTTCTTTTATTCATGTAGACCATATTCGTGGTTATATTCGGTAGTGCATCATAAACGTGTAAGTATTCAGTTATTCGGGATCTCAGGGGTTCGTTGTTATTTCGGCAAAGCTGTCGCATTAATGTTTTAGTCTGTTCGTTTGTTGTTTCTTTTTGCATTATTAATTCTCTTTTGTTATTACCATTACTATGTTAGTTTTGACGAAAATTCGGCAGCATCTCCCTTGACCCGGATGGTAAGGGAGATAAAGGGAACGCTCCCACATGGAGTGGCGGAACCCGACAATTTGAGGTGGGTGCCAAGGCAGTAACACCTTTGAGAAAACTTCAGAAAACTCGGAGAAAACACCGAACGAGGGACACTAGGCTGACATAGACTGGGGGTGCACCGGGTGAATGTATCTAAGGGAAGTCGTGGTTCTCAGAGGCAGACAATGGGGAGCCATGAAGAAAGTGAAACAGCGAGAACTGTAAACATAGAAGAAATATTTGTAGGAAGATATAGAAAACGTTTGAAAGCTTTTCTTCTATTCCTCATAAAAAGGGGAGAAATACATGGGCTAGTAAATTGCAGGGGGGAGAGAATGAAAACAGAAATACAGTGGCGGGGAATAATGGAGCATCCGCTCCTTCCTCTCTCTTTTCTCTTCTTTTTCTTCTCTTCCTTTTTCGCACACAATCGGTGGTGTACGGAGCAGCAAGGGGGAGAAGGAGCTTCTCCTTTCTTCTTCTTCTTCTTTTTCTCTTCTTCTTCTTATCTTCCTTTTTTTCGCCCGGGGTCCCTTTCTTCAGCCCTCTGGGAGGCCTCATTTATACAGACGGACGTGAAATCGTTTCTTCACTGTATTAGAAGTCCAAGTCTCCATCATACCGGATGGCTTCTTGTAGTGCAAGGCAATGAGCTGTCGGCCGTAAAGGTGAGACTACTGGTCAAAAGCAGTCCTTTGTCAGACAGGAGGACTGCTATAGTGCTCGGCCTGCTACAGTGCTCGGTCTGCTACAGTGCTCGGACTCCTTCTTCTTCAGTAGCTCGGCCTGCTACAGTGCTCGGCCATGCTACAGTGCTCGGCTGCTACAGTGCTTGGCCATGCTTCAGGAGTACATTCGCTCGGCCTTCTTCAAATTTGGCTCGGATTGCTTCAGAAGCTCTGACTGCTACAGTGCTCGGTCGCGCTACAGTGCTCGGCCATGATACAGTGCTCGGCCGTGGTACAATGCTCGGCCATGCTTCAGGAGTGCATTCGCTCGGCCTTCTTCAAATTTGGCTCAGATTACTTCAGAAGCTCTGACTGCTATAGTGCTCGGTCTGCTACAGCGCTCGGCCGCGCTACAGTGCTCGGCCATGCTACAGTGCTTGGCTGCTACAGTGCTCGGCCATGCTACAGCGCTTGTCCAAGCCAACGGGCGTGCCTTTGGAGAAGCCAGTAAGGCGTGCCATTGGAGGGGCTTAAGTAGTGTGCCAGTGGAATGGCGCAGCAACTGTGCCGTTGAGAGGGCCTTGCAAGGAGCGTGTCGACGACGGTGGCACACAGGGGCGTGTTCTGCTGAAGCTGCACGGGGTGTGCCATTGAGGGCACCCAGGGGTGTGCCGGGCTAGGCCGGCCAGGGTTTGCTGCTGAAGCACGGGCTGGGTGGCCTGGGTGTGCCGTTGGAGGGCTCGGGATGGTGTGTGCCGCTGAAGGAGGGCACGGGGTGGTGTGTGCCGCTGAAGGAGGGCACGGGGGGAGTGTGTCGCTGAAGGGCCGCCAAGGCATGCCGCTGAGGGGATACCAAGGCGTGCCGCTGAGGGGGCACAGGGAGTGTGCCGCTGAAGGGCCGCCAAGGCGTGCCGCTGAGGGGCCGCCAGGGCATGCCGCTGAAGGGGCGCAGGGAGTGTGCCGTTGAAGGGCTAAATGGGGAGTCCTGAGCCCGTTGTGAGCGCAAGTTGTGGCCCCTTTGATTTTCTTCGAGGCCCGTGGATTGTGAGGCTCTTTGCGGTTGATTTCTTTTCACTGTCGCGACTCCGAGACGGATTTACGGCAGTATATGTGTTTGTTTGGAGAGTCAGGATGGCCCATCTTCCCCATAGTTTTTTTTTATTTGGAGTGGTTGTTGATGCTAGACTAGTTGGGATGTATGGGCGTGCAATTTTGCATGTCCACACTGGCGTAGTAAACGGGTCTCTCGACTCCTACGTCGTTCCTGACCAGGACCGAGCTTACAGTAGAAGCGGTTACCGAGAAGTAGAGGTGTAGAGCTTCACCTTGGACTGGTTTGGACAGCACCGGAGGCGAGGCCAAGAATTCCTTGAGTTCAGCGAACACCTTCTGACATTCCTCATCCCAGGCGAACGTAGCGGATGCCATTTTGGGTCCCCTAAACAATTTGAAGAAGGGTAGGTAACGTTCGGCCGCCCGAGACAAGAAACGGTTGAGTGCAGCAATGCGCCCCGTAAGGCACTGGATGTCCTTGATGCAGGTGGGTGGCCTCATGTCCAGGATGGCCTGGACCTTGTCGGGGTTAGCCTCGATTCCACGCTCAGTGACCAGGAAGCCTAGGAACTTCTCGGATCTGACTCCGAAGGCGCACTTAGCGGTGTTGAGCTTCATGTTGTGCTTCAGGAGAGTGTCGAAGTTCTCGGCTAAGTCGGCGAGGTGGTCTTCGGCCTTGGGCGTCTTGACGAGCATGTCATCAATATAGGCCTCGACGTTCCGACTGGGCTGCCCTTTGAAAATGCGGTTGATCAGTCTCTGATATGTTGCTTCAGCGCTCTTTAACCCGAACGGCATTCGGGTGTAGCAGTATACGCCAAAGTCAGTGATGAAGGCGGTCTTCTCGATGTCCTCTGGGTCCATCCTGATCTGATGGTAGCCGGAGTAGGTGTCAAGGAAGCTGAGTAGCTCGTTGCCAGAGGTTGAATCGACCAGTTGATCGATACTCGACAGCATGTAGCAATCCTTCGGGGTAGCCTGGTTGAGATCGGTGAAGTCCACGCACATCCGCCATTTCCCAGAAGCTTTTGGTGCCAGGACGACGTTGGCGAGCCTTGTAGGGTACAGAAACAGACGAAAGAGGCTAGTCTTCTGTCCCTTGATGATTTGCTCTTTGATGACTGCTTACTTCTGTGGGGAGTGCTTTCTCCTGCGCTGTTGTACTGGTTTTGTTGTTGGGTCGAGGTTGAGCTTGTGCATCACCACGTCTCCCGGGATCCCGAGAAGGTGCTCATCGGACCATGCAAAGACTCGGATGTACTGCGCAAGGAAATCTTTATATTTTTCTTGTTCCTCAAGTGGGAGCTCGGCTCCAATCTTCACTCCTAGGGTCGGGTCACCATTAAGGAAGACTGTTAGCAACTCGCCGCCAGGCTCAGATGTTGCAGGTCCCTCCTCGGCTCCCTTTATCGACTTATTCTTCCCTTTCGGCCTAGTGGTGTCAACCGAGACTATATAGCACCGTCTAGCCAATGCCTGGTTACCTTAAATTTACCCCACGCCATATTTGGTCGGGAACTTCATCTTTTGGTGAAAGGTAGAGGGCACCGCTTTCATTCGGCTGAGAATGCCTCGGCCGAAGATGGCGTTGTATGCCGTCATCCCCTTAATCACGATGAAGTCTACCATAATCGTAACGGTTTTGGGTGGGGTGCCGATAGTAACAAGCAGACTCAGTGCTCCCTCGGGATAAGTAGCCTGGCCGTTGAACCCATAGAGGGGGGTTCGGATCGGGCGGAGTTTATATGGATTCTCTCCCATTTTGAGGAAACACTCATAGGACAATACATCAGGGGCACTACCATTGTCGACTAAGATTTTGTCCACGTTACAATGGTTTATTGTGGCCGATATAACGAGAACATGGTCGTGCGGGGTGGTTAGCCCTTCTAGGTCTTGGTCAGAGAATACCCGGGCCTATGGTTCACTAGCCGGCGGGGCCGGAGGTGCCTCAGCAGAGGCTCGGCTCGCCCGCTCGGCATGACGCTTCCATCCTCGGCTGCTATCTTCGCCTGATGCCGTTCCGCCCGCGATGACGTTGATGTGGACTCCGCAGGGGGCATTATCAATCTCTTCAGCGGCGCCTCGGTCTTCCTTTTGCCCGGACACATACCGAGATAGGTGTCACTGGCGGATGAGGTGCTCGATCTCATCTTGAAGTTGATGGCAATCGCTGGTGTGATGTTCGTGGTCACTATGGAACAGGTAGTACTTGTGGGGATTACGATGCTTGGTCTTCATAGGCTCAGGTTGGTTGAGGAGACCCGAGCCTTTGATGTCTTCATAGATCTCGTAGACGGGGGCGGTAAGTGGGGTATACCGCTCGTACTTCTGGGACGGCTCTTTTCGATCTCTGTCCTGGTTCCGCCTCTTTCCTTGTCCCATCCCTTGCTCAGACGGTCTCTTCTTGTCCCCCTCCCGAGCCGAGCCGGTTGTGCCTCGGTAGGCGCTGAGTACTTCTTCGCACTCGGCATGGCGCAAAGCCAAGGTCACTAGCTCGGTGAGGGAGGTAGGGGGATGAAGCACTAGCTCGCGCCATAGGTTCTCATCGCGGGTACCCCCGATCAAGGTGGTGATGGCAGAGGCCACATCCAGGCGGGGGATGCGCAGGGCTTCTAATTTAAATTGGTTGATATAAGCCTGTAACTTCTCCCCCTGTTCCTGTTTGAGGGCCAGTAATCCCGCCACTTACCGGGGCGGACCGCTGCTAGTGAAGCTTTCTTTGAATACTCGACCGGATTGCTTGAAGTTGTGATGCTGCCGGGGGTGAGGGCTCTGAACCAAGTCTGAGCGCCCTGAACTAGAGTGGTCGTGAACACTCAGCACTTTATCACGTTGGATGCCCCATGTAAGGTCATCAGGGAGTCGAACCTGTCGTAATGGTCGGTCGGGTCTCCCTGGCCATCGTACGACTTGAAGGTCAGAAGTGAGATTCTGGGAGATATCTCTGCCTTCAGGATGTAGTCGATGAATGGGGATCGCTCCTCGTCCTCCACAAGAGAGGTCTTCTGCAAGGCATGGAGAACACGCTCTTGCTCTGTGAAACGCCTCTCGAAGTCTCGCAGTCGGAGAGAGAGTTTCGGTTATCGGTGTCCCGAGGGGCTGGGGGGGCGCGCTTGCATGCTGCTTCGACGATCCTCGAAGGCCTCAGTGTTCGAGAACGGTTTGCGTGCTCCGGTCTTCTCCCTCCTCGGGGTTGAGGAGGCTTCTTGCTCCGGGGGAGGGGCGTGCGATGGTCCTCTTGACGCATTGCGGATGAGCCGGTGCCCCCGGAGGATGAAACGGCCGCCAGTAGTGTGCTGGGTGGCATCTCCATGTGGGGGGCTTTTCTTGGGGGGTTGTGACTTCTCCTCCTTGGCCCCCTGGGCCCTCATGAGATCCACGACGACATCCAGTTTTACATTGAGGGTTCGGAGGGCGTCGGTGCTCCCGTCGGGAAGTTGTTCCCCAGCCACCGATGGAGGTAGCTCATTGGCTTGGTTGCCGGATGGGGAATGTGTTGGGTTTGGTGCAGTATTCAGAGGGGGGGTGAATGAATATAGCCCTTTAAAAATCTTTCGCCCAATTAAAATATGATGCTCACTAGAATTACTAGTTCGCAAACTAGACAAGCTTAAATGCTAATGGGCAGATGCGGAACTGAACAAACACACATTAAGATCACTAGAGTGCTAACAAGACAGATTTAAACAAAATATAGTTCAACTAGAATTTCGCTCTCTTGACAAATTAACGCACTCTAAGAAGACTAATTAACTCTTCTGCTCAACCAGAAGCCAAACACCTGGAGCGCCCCTATGCATTCATCTAGCGGAAGCAAACCATAAGCAATCAAACCACAATGTAAGAGGGGTTTTTAGGTGGTTCGGTCCTGCAGACCTACATCCACCCCACACTCAACCCGAGTGTGGATTCCGCTGACTCACAGCTTGAACCGCTGGGCCTCACAGCTTGCCTACAACCACTGGGCCTCACAGCTTGCCGTCCAGTGGAATCCACCACTGCAACCGCTGGGGATTACAGTGGAAACCTCCACTGCCCGCTGAGCAACACAGCTTGCTGTCCAGAGGAATCCTCCTCTGCAAACCGCTGGCTAACAGCTTGAAAGGAAAGTGTAAAAATGGAAATAAAAGACAAGATAACAATAGTCGGAAAGCTGTAAACGTAAAGCACAATGTGGCTCTTAAAGAGCTGACTGGCCTGGATTTGATCCACGGTCCAGTGAAGACAGATCTTCAAACAACCTCTCTCAGTCTCTTCTTCTCATGATCTCTTTCTTTCTTTTTCTTTCTCTCTGCACTTCTCTTCTTCTTTCGCTAATCTCTCACTCTCTGCTCTTCTCTTCTCTCTCTTTTCTTTCCTCTCTTGTGCTGGATCGACAGCTTCTCTTCACTCTAACTTTTTCTTTCTCTCTGCCTCTCTTTTTCTTCTTCTCTCACTAATCTCTCACTCTCTGCTCTTCTCTTCTCTCTCTTTTCTTTCCTCTCTTGTGCTGGATCGACAGCTTCTCTTCACTCTACCTTTTTCTTTCTCTCTGCCTCTCTTCTTCTTCTTCTCATGTCTGGATCGAAGGCTCTCTGGTGTATATACTTTGCTGCTCTTCTTCAGATCAATCTCCATCTGAAGACGAAGGCTTCATTATATACCAGCAGCAGCAGCAGCCAGGGCGCGTGTGGCTTCCACAGCTCTCGCCCTAAAAATTTGGACCATGTGGCAGCATCCTGGTTCAAGAGCCTGCCACCTCGGATCACGTGCCCTTTATTAGCACGCTCAGCAACTAGAGTCAGGTGGCGTTAACCCACTTGCTTAAAGGGGTTGACGCATCTGTGATCCAGTGATCAAGTCTTCAACAGATGGGCGTGCTGCGTTGACGCTATCAGCCTGCTACGTTGACGCATCAGTAATCCAGTGATCACGTTCTTCGGTAGACAGACGTGCTGCGTGGACGCTGCTAGCCCATAGCGTTGACGCAGTGGTGTTTCAGCAACTAAGAGTTCAGCTGGTTTGCATGCTGCGTAGACGCTATGATCATCCTGCGTTAACCCTTCTGAGCTGTCTCCGAGCTAGATGCCTATCAGGCTCAATGGCTGTGTTGACGCTGTCTAGCAATGGCGTTGACGCATGGATACGTTCCAGTGAACAAACAGCCTAGCCTTCTTAACTGTTGCGTCGACGGTGCTTGATGAGTGCGTTGACGCACCAGAGTAATCCAGTAACTCATTGGCTCTCCCTTTGTAACTGCTGCTAAGGGATTCTTGAACCGCTGCGTCTACGCTACTTGCTCACTGCGTTGACACACCAGAATAATCCAAGAGCTTCTTTCTTGATGGTTTGAACTGTTGTTTCCACGTGTCAACATTTCAGCCTCTTGGATCACGTGCCAAGTCTTGATGGCTTGAATCATCTGCAGACAGATAGAGGAAAATGAACTTAGTTCAGACGAATGTATATACTTAAGCAGAGTTGCCATTGTATGGACTTGATGCAGTGCAGCGAGTGTACAGACTTGGTAAACCAAGGTCCAGTGTATAGACTTGGTAAAGTTTAGGACTCTAACAACGAGTGTAGAGAGTTGAAGCCTGACAACCCAATGTGTAGACTTGAAGCTCGACAGGCTGACAATGCATGTACTTGCTCAGTGTATGGACTTGATTAAAAGAACATGAAATGTATATACTTCATGTTATGAAGCAAGGAATACACTTAGCTGAAGACTGCCAGTCGATGTATAGACATGGCATCAAACCCAGTGTATAGACTTTGCCTTGAACGAAGGTCAGTGATGAGTGTATAGACTTTCACGATGTGTAGACTTGGATACGTGAAAGCTACAGTGAAGGAATGTATACACTTGACCAAAGCAAGGGCGAATCGAGTGTACAGACTTCATGCCATGAGACGCTGAGCAAGACGCTCCAATGAATAGACTTTGGCTAATGCATGAAGACAGACGCTGTATGGACTTGGGTAGCGTGAGACGCTGGAAGAGACAGTCCAATGTATGGACTTCAACTCATGCGACCAAAGCATCAATGCAATGTGCAAACTTCGCCTGAGACAATGCATGAGACGAACGATGTATAGACTTCAGCAACAATGCATGACTTGTGTTCTCAACGAAACACAAACACAACACAATGTATAGACTATGCTGAGTGTCTGGACTTGTGAGATGCATAGAACACACACGAGGCTATATAGACATGGAAACCAATGCACACGGCTGACAGACATGAAGTGAACTTGAATGAACATGATGTATAGACTTTGGACTCCAAGGGCGATGTATGGACTTTCATATGAAAGGCTGTACAGACTTTGAAGTCTGGGGGCGTCGACGCATGATGCATGAGACACACTTGCTGCGTTGACGCTGCATGACTTGCGAAATGCATAGAACATACAGAGGCTGCAATGCACCGATCTTAATACAAGCACAAAACACTTTATGCACTCTCATGCATTCTCCACTGAATATATCAGTTATATGCATTCAGATTGTTATGATTCAATGATTCAATGTCAAGCTATTAGCAAAACAAAATGGTGACTCATTCGTGTTGCTATCATTAAAACATCACATTCATCAAAGCACAAGGGGCACAACAGAATGCTCCTCGGGGAGGGAAAGTGCGCCTTCCTCCATTACCAGAGCTTTTCCCGTATCGACGGTAGTCCTCCTGCCAGAACTTCTTCGCTCTATGATGGCTCTTTATGCATTTCCCACAGATGGCTCCAGATGAAGAGGGGTGATCTCAAGCTGCTCCTGAGCGGGGAGGAAGATGACCATGTACCCTTGAAGTATAAACTGTAAGAAGGGAAACCAATCAGAGGTGCCCAGGGATAGATCCCTAGGGAAGACCCTCTGATGCTTAAGTCAGCACAGGTAGTAGAGCACAGATGCGAATAGGAGAATTAGGAGGAAAGTGGGACGGCGAGATTCCTCTCCACCAAAAGGTGAAGTGGTTCCTGCTCAGGCTTACATGGGTGTGCTTAAGCTTACTTAAGCTCTCTCGTCACAGTTGGGCATGCCCTGTTTAAATAGTGGCCGGTTGTGCGAATTGATCCCTGTATGCGGAGGGGTTCCAGGGGGGTTACGTCCTTCATGCAGGATCCTTATGGCGCGCTGACTCTTGGTTTCCCTTGTCCTTTTGAGCTTCCTGCCATTAAAGGATTCGTAACAGCTGAATCATTAAGCGTCCACCAGTGAGCCCGAGCAAATGGCACTTGTTCAAGAGTGGTCTCCCGAGGGATAAGTGCTGGGCCGGGACAAGGAATAGGGGGCTCCAAGGGAGCTTTCCCGATCGACTGATGCTCGGACTTCCCAACCCGAAGGCCGCCTAGGAAGGGCTTGTACCGAGTGAGTTTTTTGGCTTCATAATAAGTGGGCTCGAGGGCTGCCACATAGAGGAGTTGAGCCTTGTTCGGTCTAGTTTGGACCTCGTTTGGCCTCTCTATACAGGCGGTGAGATTTCCCCTCTCCAAAGTTTACTAGCTCGGAGAGCTGAAATAAGAGGTGACTTGTTCCGACTCTTAGGGCTAGTGTAGACAAGTTCCAAAAACTCCTTAAAAGTTACCTTGCCTTCAAGACAATCAACAACGGCCTTATGTGTAGATAGCCAATCGGCTCCTAATATAACATCATATCCCTTCAAGTCTAGACATATTAAGTCTATTGGCAGATTTTTCCCTTTTACCATAACTGTACAATTAGAATAGTGGTGTGAGATCTCGGATTCATCTCTGAGTGGGGTTACAATTACTAGATCTATCCACTCCAGTTCCATAGGTAATCGATCAGCAAACTTCTTTGAAACAAAAGAGTGTGATGCACCGGTATCAAACAAGACATGAGCATACTTGGAACAAATCTTGAGTGTACCTTCCACTAGTCCACCTTCCTCTTGTTCTGCCTCCTGAAGAGTTTGAAGACGTGCATTCTTCTTCACCGGGCGCTTCTCATTACCGGCTTGATCATTAAGTAGTGGACAATCGAGAATCCGATGATCACGGCTCCCACAACAGAGACAAGCTCCGAGTCTTCTCCAACATTCCTCGGCCCTATGGCCGGCCTTGTCGCAATGTTTGCACACCTCTTTGGAAGGTGTGGTAGTGATGGAGAAAGGCTTGTGATTCTTCTTAAGCTTCTTCTCCTGAGAGGATTCTCCTCCATTAGTAAGCCTCTTCTTGTTGAAGGTGGGCTTGAAAGTACCGGAGCTAGTAACATACTCCTTCTCATCCTTCCCACGAATCCTATCTGATAGCTCCGTGGCATCTTCTAACAATTGGGCTCGCCGTACTATCTCCGAGTAGACTTGTATGTCCATTGGCACCAGCTGTGTAATATATTGAGGCCTGTGCCCATTGAGAAATCTTCTAGCCTTCATGTTCTCGGTACTTACTAAGTGTTTAGCGTACCGTGACAGCCTAGAGAATTGAGCCTCTTACTCGGCCACCATTAATGTTCTTTGTTTAAGTGTAGCGAATTCTACAGCCTTTTTCTCTTGTACTCGATCAGAAAAATACTTGTTATTGAAATACTCCTTGAATTCAGCCCATGTAACATGATCTTGTTCTACCGTAGCTTCTACGGACTCTCACCAGGAACGGGCATCCCTCTCTAACTAAAATGTTGCTAATAGAACTTTTTCTTGATCCGTGCATTGCATGACACAGAATATCCATTCAATCTCCCTTATCCAATGCTCGGTATCGTCCAGATCGGTCGAGCCTATGAATTTAGGAGGGTTCATATTGCGGAAACTTTGATGGAGACTACCGGCTCCACGATTAGCACCTCCTTGCGTTACCTGTTGTAGCGCTTGAGTGAGACCTTGCACGGTCCTTTGCATATCACGCCACTGGGCACGTTCCGCGGCCATGATCCTACAATTATTAAGATAACTATGTTAATATGTGATTATATCTAAAGGTTCTAGTTTCTAAGTTAACTTAACCTTTGGCTCTACCCAATCTCACAGGGCAATGGTTTAAACCTATCCTTGGACTTGGGTTTCCAAAGGAATTGAATATCATAGGCTCTGATACCACAAAAACTGTCACGCCCCAAGCGCGGAAGGAACCCGGAGATGTGTGACTAGTTTATAACAATCATGTCAATCAGGGCGTAAGTGTATTCGACACACATAGACAAAGCACACACAAGTAATGATAACCAAGTCCTTTATTAATCATAACTTTAAAGTCCTCCATTACAATTCCTTATGAAAGAACAATGACTCAATGAAAGGAAAAGTACAACGGATGACTCAAGAAAATAGAAAAGACTGGACTAGATAACGCTTGACGGTTGAAATGGCTCTAGACTCTTCACTGTTGTCCATCCCTATCTGAATGAGTCTCATCATCGGAATTACCTGAAAAATAGTGGAAAACACTTGGTGAGCGAACGCTCAGAAAGAATTATATCTCAAGTGATAGCTTGCTTTAAGAAAATTACATGTTGCATGAATGCAAGTATGGCTATGCATGTTCGCGTGAAACGACATTAGAGAGAAAGTATAGCAAGAGATAAATGAGTGAACTAGCAAGTCTTTCATGTCAATATGCCAAGATGAGCAAGTATGTACATTTATCAAGTCATGTCAATAATTGGCTATTATGTTTCAAGCAAGCAAGTATATACCCTTTCCGGGCCACGCACGTCATGTCATGTCAAATCAAGTACAAGTATAGAATTTATGAAAATGTCCAATCAAGCAAGTCATGCACTTCGGTGCAATGCCACACCGTGATCAATAATAGCTCTCATGGGCACAAGTACTTTCGGGTGCTCCTCCCAAGACCAGATCGGGCCCTATACGTGCAAGCATTGAGTCATATATTTTGACATCCACTATTTTTATAGTCAATATAGAGTTTTAAGGGAACGCTCTTGTAGGAATTTTAAGGTAGATATTATGTAATAGAATCACAAGGATAGAACTTCATATGTAAGGATGTACTACGATTAAACGGTACAATCATGATACTCGTTGAAACTGGGTGGAATCGGCTCCCTAATGGGGGCCATGATATCAAGAATAAGCGTTCATATGCACATGATCGCTCATTCTTTGCACATGATAAGGTAGAAAGAATTAGTGTCCATATAGAGGCAAATAATCCTTAGTTGATAGCAATGGTATGGTTTCCCATTCCATTAGCTCAAGAAGCATTCTCACGGAGGCTAAGAAGCATACCATGAGGGCATGTATACCATGTTTCTTTAGAGTGACATGGTAATAAAAAAATGTCATGTGTTTTAATGGTACAACCTGCTCAATGGGCCTTGAGGGAATCCAAGGCTATGAGGAGACTTGTGGAGGTCTCTATGATAAACTCACTAGTCCGAAGGAAGGAATATCCCGCGGAGGGTTCATCTATCACCGAGAAATAGTGGGGTAATCGATAAAACATCAAGAAACGCGGGACCATATCTACAGACGGAGATATAGTGCCAAAGTACCCTCGGTATGGGTCACAAGAAATCACTCGGAAGAAAATAATGAAACAGGTAAATGGCGCCTGAGACAGTGCCATTATTTTACTAAATAGAGTCTTTCTGTTAAGTCGTTGTATCTGCATTCATATATATATAAATTATTGGAATTTTATTCACAGAGGATATAGCGCCCTGTTGCAAGGTCTTCTTTTCATAATATAGCGCCCAGGTCAGGGGCGCTATATTGAATGGAGTCTAAGGTTCAGGCGTTGTTCTCTTCATGTGAATTTAAACATGAACAATTGCACTTTTCTAATAAAAATAATTTCGCAGGAATGAATATATGGACAGGTAGAGAAAAATAGCAGGATCCTAGTAGTGTACTCATACATTAGATTAGACATTAGGATTCTAGGTTATTAAATTTTAAAGATAGTGTACTGATGTAATTACTGAAAGAATAACGACTGCGTACACAATCGTTTGATGAAAATTACGCCCTATAGAGGGGCACCCTTTTACTGAAATTCAGAAACAACGAAGCAGAGAGCTACTGAAATCATATTAAAAGGTCTATATGCATGCGTATGATATGAGATTTATTAGATTGGGCTTCGTACTTGAGAACACCTACCTTCGTGGGTTGATCTAGACGTCGAATAGAGAAGAAAATAAGAGTAAAATGGCAACTGCAACTTCCACGGAGTAGAGGAACAGATGCTCTTCTTCCCGTTCACCGTAGCAGACAGAATGAAGCAGTAGGGATAAGAGGCAGCGATGGTTCCTCTTCACGATACAGGCTGTAATAGAGGAGGAAGTTGAAGCTTCGTACGATGCAGCACCGTAGCAACAATGGTAGCAAAAGAGACCCTTCTTCAGCTCAGCCATAGGTGCAACCTCAATAGGAGGTCGACGACAGAAGGAAGATGAATGCGCGGTAGAGGTTGACGATGATGCAAAAACTTAGAGGCAGTAGCCTTGGCAAGGTTTCAGAGGGATATATTTATAGGGAAGGAATCCTACCGGGGAACCTTTAGTTCGATCGAGAGTAAGATACGTAAGAATCCTATTGGAAACAAACCTTTCCACGTATCAATCCTTCAAGATCAACACCTTCCCGAACCACATCCGACTTGCCAGTTCGAACAAAACACTACAGTCGGAGCTCCCATATCTCACACTTAGGTGAATAGCGCCCAAGACAGGGGCGCCCTTCATGGAAATGGCGTCCCTTTAAAGGGTCTTCATTTTATTGAATAGCACCCACTCAGGGGGCGCCCCTCTCCTCTATCCTGGCAACGAAAGCTGCTAACTACTATGGCGCCCATATAGGAGGGCTTCATTTGATGAAATGGCGACCTGCCCTTCGGCATATTTGGTTTAGGTGCAAGGCCCATACGGGTTTAAGTGTAAGGCCCATTTGGTATATATAAATGGTTTATGTGTATATATATATGGGTTGGGCCTTGAACATTGGTTTTGTTTTTAATCTATTTAGGATTTCATTCCTTCAATTTACTAGGGTTGCTACTACTTCATTTATCTTCATTCGGTTTCGTCTCTGGTTTAGACTGAAATGGCGACCGCCGCAGTGTCGTTTATTCATTATTGAGCGATTCTCCATTTGGGTGCACATTCTTCATTTTCTTATTTTAATATTTCCCTTGTTTCTCGACAAAAGGAATGGACGACTTTATGAACGGTCGCAACTTCTTTCCCACGGAATGGATGCCCGAGCACAAGGGCGCTCATTCTTTTTTCCATATTTTTCTTCATTTTTCTCTTCATATTTTGCGTTTTCCGTACAATGAATACGCGCCTTCTTAGATAGTCGTTCATTATTTTTCCAAAGAATTAGCGACTGCATGAACGATCGTTCATTCTCCTTTCTTTTCCAGCTATTTTTCTTTTTCTTTTCTTATCAAATGAATTGGCATCTGTCAAGGTGTCGTAGTTTGTTGAATTTGCGCCCTTTCAGAACGGCGTTCATTAATTGGCGCCTAGAGCTTGGTCGTAAATTCTTGTAAATTCAAAAAATTCAAAATAATAAATTTTATTCACTTTAAAATAAGTTATAATAATTATGTATTTTCTTAAATATTTCTCATATATCTATTTTGTAAGACCCCGGAATTTTTATAAATTATTTTTAGAATATTTAATTATTTTTTGGAATTTATCAAGGACTAAATAAATTAATAAATAGAATATTAGATCAATAAGTTATTATAAGGCCCAATTATGTTAAATAACTAACCTAGCCTATTTAAATAGAATCCAAAAGGTTAATGGACCAAGCCCATTAAGTTTGGCCCATATTCTAGAAGGTTAATTGACTTATTCACGTATTTTAAAGATAAATACTATTTTTATAGATAATTATAAGGATAAACGAACAAGAGAGTTTTATTTAATTGAAACTCTGTATACGTTTGGTGTAACGGTCTATCGGGCGACCGCTACAAGCATGTAACGCACCTAGGCTGATGCGTTACACTCTTACAATTCTGTGAAAGAAAGAACGAGCAAAAAAAAATTAGAACTTTGGGATCTTATCTACAAGAGATCAACTTGGGAGAGCTTATAACATTACTAAGGACTCTTAGGGTTTATGTTCTGGCAAATTAAGGACTCTAGAATCGATCTAATCTTCAAAACCCTATAAATAGAACCTAGTTCTGAACTGAGCGACCCTTTTGGCTCGTGAAGAATCAAGGTAAGGAGATATAATTTCGGGTAAGTTCTTTAGAAGATTTTGTTTAATATACTTTAGACTAATAGTTCTCCAAATTTCGTGCTAGGAGATCAAGCAACCAAGGAGATTGAAGCTTCCAAAGTTGCTGGTTCGACCATAGTAACGTAGGAATCAGAGCTAAAGGCCACTGAAGATCAGGAAATTAGGACGTCTAAACAAGGTAATTAGAGTTCGGTTATTTAGAGCTTTTTGTTCACCTTAGTTTTATCTTCTTACCCTCAAATTTTCACATGCTTAGGTCAAGAGGCTGAGGAGCTAGGGCAGCGTGAAGTTGTTGAAAAGTCACAAAAAGAGAGAAACTAGGGCGGTCCTTGAAAGCTCAAATTAGAAGTTTAAAGCCTAGTTAAGCGGTAGGTTATCTCATGATTGGCAAAAACACCTTGTTAGGGATAAAAGCCCTCTGATTGTGTTTGATTTCATGCATTATAGACAATGAATTTCATATTTTAATGGGTTCATGCATACATACATATTCTTAGCCCTAATCTAAGATCAAAGGTATTATCTTGTTAATTCACTGCAACCTATGCATCTAGATGACCTTTACTTCATTTTGTCATTATTAGGGTAGTAAATCTTTTCAAAACATAACATGGTTTCAAATCATAGTCTTTTTATTTCATTATACTGTTAGCAGGGACTCTGACGCATCATACTAGGACCGTCAGACGACTATAATGGTCTTACGATAAGCCGTCACAACCTCTGTTGTATTTAAAGTTTCTAAGTTGTCTCTGACGCACCATAACAGGAGCGTTACAATACTGTAACGGTCCTATGATAAACCGTTACAGCCTTGTGATGCGCCCATACTAGACCGTCAGAGTACGGGTTACTGTCAAACCGAGATAGGACGGAGGACAGCCAAACTTACTTATGAAAAAGCCTAGTTATCTAAGTTTTAACCTTATTTCATGACTTTGAGTTTCTTAATTGATTCATGATAGGAAATTGTATGATTAAAGCATTTTGAGTTATTTTAAGTTATGTTAATTTCATTAGCTAAACTCTATAGTTTGATATTCTAAATCATGATTTTCTAATGTTGAATTGACGGGATTTTATCTTGGTTTCACATTGTTACATATTCTTTTCTATCTATAGAGTCATTTCCTTAAGTACATGACATGTATTCAGGTATATGTCCATTAGTTTACACTTTGCACTATAGGAACACTATTCTTGGACATGAGGACCTCTCTATTAGATATTCCTTCCAATGGACTTGGAAATCTTATTTCAAGGCCTCCGTAATTCTTCGCGAGCCTAGGATTCCCACTAGGACGCCGAGTTGGTTGTACCATTAAAACCCAAGTGATTAGAATACACTATTGAGGTTTCTGGTTATCAGTAGTGTAACGGAACTATATTGGACCCTCAAGCATATGTAACGGCCCAATATACAACCGTCACATTTAACTGAGTCCAATTACTATTTCTGGATTTAGTCGTTCTAACGCATCAACTCTAGACCGTCACGTCAATGTAACGGCCCAATACTGGAGCGTCAAATCATGTAACGACCCAGTACACGACCGTCACACTGCTTGAGTATTTTAACCCAAGGTTTGACCAAGGGTTGATATTCCAAAGGTTTCTAGATAGACTCTTGATGATCTAGAACTTATCATATTGATCAAGAAACCTAATATAAGGAATGGAAGACCAAGAATGTACCGTTGTGCTGCCGATTTATTTCCATAAGCATAACATAGTATAAGTCATTCTTGATTTCTCGTGATTCTTATTGAAGCATTCATTCATTGAATTATTGTTATCAAGAGCTTGTTGGAATTGTACATTATTGGCCATAATTTATTGTTACATGCGTGAGAAAGCTTGATTTATACTTGAAGATGCGATCGAGCACTGATTTTGTTCAAGGGCTCTATGCTAGTCCCCTCGGCTAATTCTCGGAAACATACTATTATAAATCATGGGGCATGATGCTACTGGCGTCGCATTGCGCTGGGAGTACTTTCTTTATAAATAAGTGAAAATCCACAACACAATATAGCATGATTAATACTTGACTTTCTTGATATTCCACAGAAATTCACGAAGTACTTGCTCATAAGCAAAAGATACTGGAGTGATGATTATGTGGATTGCTAGTACATTCTCGTTACATTCTTGTTCATGAAAGGCCACATCATGTTCTTATAATATTCTTGCTAGTTCATACTTGCTCTCATTTTATCTTACATAGTTTGGTTTAATCGCATGATTGATCGCATTCGCATGATTTTACCTTATTCTTTTAGAGCTAAAATGTTAATTACTTTAATGATGCCTTCATGTTGATGCGAAGATACCTACTGGGCAAGTGTGCTCATTACCTATTTCCCCTCTTTTCAGGAAATGAAAGTGATTCGAATTCGGATTCGGGTTATACAAGTAGCGGGTCCGAGAGCGAATGAAAGTATTGTTAAAGATGAGAGTGAAGACTTAGGAAAGTCTATATTGTTTAGATTGAGTCTATGTAATTTTCGTATTTCTTGAGTCTGATAGATTGGAATAAGTTGAATTAGTGGTTGTATTTGAATACTTGATTATTATGAAATAAAGTTGGAGTTTGAGTAAATATTGTGCAATTGCATTTATGTGTGTGATTGCCTTGCGCTCTGATCATTCTTGCTTGCAAGAGGCTTACCATGCCGGCTGTTTACATTTCTCGAGCGAGTCTTCTGCTGTAATAAAGGCTCAGGGCGTGACAGTTAAGTTGGTATCAGAACCTAAGTCTCATGACTTAGGAAGAAGAGTCATGTCATAGGATAAGTCCAAGGTTTAAGGACCCATACCTATGAACTAAGGAAGAAATTTTCACACCTATGTGAGAATTGGGTAGAGCCCGAGATAACATAAATAATTAAGATTGAATTTTCCTTCCAATTCCACGAGAAATAACAAGTTGTTATTTTTCTCTCAAGTACCTTATTGTTACCATGGCTCATGGTGTAACTTGGGATGACATGCAGCAAACGGTTGCTGGCCTCACTCAGGCATTACAAACCATGGGGCAAGCTGGCGCAGGAGCAAGGGTTGGTGATTTACATCGCAACTTTCGGAGCTTAAACCCTCCGCGTTTCTATGGTTCTTCTAATCCTGACGAGGTAGAGAACTGGATAGACGAAATGAACCGTATCTTTGATGTTATCCAATGCGCCGATCAAGAGAAGGTGCGCCTCGCAACCTTCCAACTCAACAAAGATGCCCGTACATGGTGGAAGTCGGTTCCGGCACCTCCAGCGATGCACCTCATACATGGGATGGTTTTCTTACCCTATTCTGTGCCAAGTACTTTTCTGAGCATGTAAAGGAACGAAAGGATATGGAGTTCGCCACTCTTCGGCAAGGAAAGATGACGGTTGCCGAGTATGAACTGTAATTCTCAAGGCTTGCACCTTACGCACCGCATCTTATCAGCATCGATTTATTAAAGGCTAATCGATTCATGGACGGGTTACGACCCGGTTTCATTCAGCTGCTCGGGACCCAAAACATCCGTACTTATGTGGAAATGGTTCAACGAGCGTATTTGTGTGAAAGGACCTTAGAGAAGGTCAAAAAATTAAAAGGGAAAGGAGAGGAGTCTAGCCGACGCTAAGATCGGCATTATAAGAAAGAAAAGTTCAGCATCACGGAGCCTTACAAGAGCCGTGATAGTAAGAAAAGATCCAGGAATGGGAATGCTGGAAGTTCCCATAAGCAAAAGAAAGTCAAGGAGGAGAAGGAGCATGTCACCACGGCTTGCACATTTTGTGAAAAATTTGGCAATTCGGCTGAGGAGTGTTGGAAGCACCTTGGCGCTTGTTTACGTTGTGGAAGCAGGGAGCATCGCATGCCAGATTGCCCCCTTATGAAAGACCAATCCTCTGGTGGAGGACATAGGAGGCAAGCTCGCCTCAATGCCGTTCTAGAAGAAGAGGAAGTGCCCAAGGATGGTGGGCTTATGGAAGGTACTCTTCAAATTTATTCTCATCCTACATTTGTGCTATTTGACACTGGTGCCTCTCATTCTTTTATCTCCACTACTTTTGCAAAAATATTATCAATTGCATCAGTCCCCTTACCTTCAGATCTCGCTATTTCCACACTCTTAGGTTCTGGAACAAAGCGTACCGACTATTATCCTGATAGCGAAGTGATAGTAGAAGGTCATAATCTCCCCGCAAACTTAAGTATGCCTTGACATGAAAGGTTATGATGCCATTTTAGGGGTAGATTGGCTTGTAGATCATGATGTGTATATCAATTGCCGAAAAAGGATTATATCCTTTTGAAAGCCCGGTCTTCTAAGATTCTCTTTTCTTGGCATCAAGTACCAGAAGCATCCTACTATTATATCTTCTCTTCACGCTTGCAAACTTATCTCGCAAGGATGTGAAGCTTTTCTTGCTTATGTCATTATTACCAAATCCAAGGAGATTATCTTAGCAGACATTCCTATTATAAGTGAGTTCCCCGATGTTTTCCCGTCCGAATTACCCAGTTTACCACCCGAGAGGGAAGTGAACTTCACTATTGAACTCATCCCAGGAGCAGCACCTATTTCTATAGCCCCTTACAGGATGTCCCCCACAGAACTCAAGGAATTAAAAAGGTAGTTACAGGAATTACTAGACAAGGGCTTCATTAGACCTAGCACATCCCCTTGGGGTGCGCCGGTTCTATTTGTCAAGAAAAAAGGATGGTTCTATCAGGCTATGCATCGATTACCGGTGACTGAATCAACTCACAATGAAAAACAAGTATCCGTTGCCGCGTATTGATGAGCTCTTCGATCACCTTTCCGGAGTAAAATATTTTTCTAAGATTGACCTCATATCAGGTTATCATCAGCTTAGAATTAAAGAAGAGGACATTTATAAATCGGCTTTTCGAAGTCGTTATGGCCACTATGAATTCGTGGTAATGCCATTCGGATTAACTAATGTCCCGGTAGCATTCATGCAACTTATGAACAGTGTCTTCCAGCCATATCTGGATCAGTTTATCGTCGTCTTCATTGATGATATCTTGATATACTCCAAGGCAAAGAAGGAGTATGAAGAACATTTGAAGATAGCTTTGCAAACACTTAGAGAACATAAACTTTATGCCAAGCTTGATAAATGTAAATTCTGGCTCAATGAAGTTTCATTCCTAGGCCACATTATTTCAAAAGAAGGTATCGCTGTGGATCCTTCTAAGGTAGAAGCTGTCAAGAATTGGAGCCGGCCAACGACTGTATCAGAAGTAAGAAGCTTTCTGGGTCTAGCTGGTTATTATAGGAGATTCATTAAGGACTTCTCAAAGATTGCGGTTCCTTTAACTAGACTCATGAGAAAAGAAAATCTGTTTGTCTGGTCAGAGGAATGTGAGAAAAGTTTTCAAACTCTTAAGAATCATCTTACCACAGCTCCTATTCTATCACTACCGATGGAATGTGGTGGATTCGAAGTATATACGGATGCATCAGGTATTGGCTTAGGGTGTGTCCTCATGCAAAATAGAAAAGTAATATGTTATTCTTCAAGACAATTGGAACGTCACGAGGAAAATTATCTTGTACATGATTTATAATTAGCAGCGGTCATATTTGCCTTGAAAATTTGGCGTCATTATCTCTGTGGAGAAAAGTTTACGGTCTACTCGGACCACAAAAGCTTGAAATACTTATTTTCTCAAAAAGAGCTAAATATGAGGTAGAGAAGATGGTTGGAATATCTCAAAGATTTTGACTTTTCTATTCAATATAATCCTGGCAAGGCTAATGCTGTTGCGGATGCACTCAGCAGAAAACTAATGGGTATGCTATCAAGTCTTATGATTAGTATGACTAATCTTATTCCTCAATTTGCTCAGTTGAACTTAGATATTGACAGGAAGGAAGAAGATTGCTTCATGGCTAATATCCGAGCTCAACCTACCTTAATAGAGGATCTAGTCAAGTTACAAAATGATGATCTCGTGTTACTAGAAATTAAAGCTAATATTTGAACAACGGTCGGATTTCTCTATTACGGAGGATGGAAGATTGCTATTCAAAGGCCGAGTGTGTATACCAGATCATGAGGATACGAAGAAATTGATTCTAGAAGAAGCACATAAATCCAGGTATACCATTCACCCAGGTAGTACAAAAATGTATCAAGATCTTAAAAGAAATTTCTGGTGGCCCAACATGAAGAGAGAAATAGCTGATTTCGTGTCTCGCTATCTCACATGTCAACAAGTAAAGGCAGAGCATTTTAGACCCGCAGGTAAACTGCATCCCTTGAATATTCCTGAATGGAAGTGGGAAAGTATAGGGATGGATTTCATTATGGGGTTACCTAAGACAAGAGGTGGACACGATGGTATATGGGTAATCATAGACCGATTAACTAAATCTGCACATTTCATACCAATCAAAAGTTGATGGTCTGTGGATATCCTGGCAGCATTATACATAAGAGAAATTGTTAAATTACATGGTGTCCCATTCACTATTTTATCTGATAGAGATCCTCGATTCACATCATAATTTTGGAAGGGTCTACAACAGTCACTAGGGACTAGATTGAATTTCACCACAGCCTTTCATCCACAAACTGATGGTCAGACAGAAAGAACGAATCAGGTGGTAGAAGACATGCTCAAGACTTGTGTTATTGATTTTGGAGGTAGTTGGCATGATCACTTGTCTCTGGTAGAATTTGCTTATAACAACAGTTATCAGGCCAGCATATAAATGGCACCTTTTGAAGCTTTATATGAAAAAAGTTGTCGATCACCAATATGTTGGAGTGAAATAGGGGAAAGATAATTCCTTGGCCCCGATATTATCAGAGATTCTACAGAGAAGATCAAGCTCATTCAAGAGAAAATGAAGATTGCCCAAGATAGGCAAAAATCTTATGCTGATAATCGAAGGCGCGACTTGGAATTTCAAATAGGAGACCATGTATATGTCAAGGTTTCTCCAAGTCGTGGTATTAGGAGATTTGCCATTAAGGGCAAACTAACTCCAAGATTCATTGGTCTGTTTGAAATTCTCGAAAGGGTCGGTGAAGTGGCTTACAGACTGGCTTTACCTCCACAATTAGCAGGAGTTCATGACGTATTTCATGTCTCTATGCTGAAGAAGTATGTATATGATCCTGACCATATTATCACTTATGACAATCTGGAGATTCAGAAGGATATGACGTACGAGCAAACGTCAATAAAGATTATGGAACAGGAAGTGCGTCAACTAAGAAATAAAGTTATTCCTATGGTCAAGATTTAATGGAAGAAAATATGGCCATATGAAGCAACATGGGAAATCGAAGCAGCCATGCGAAAAAGATTTCCAGAATTATTTAACTGTAAGTACATTTTTCATAATCCATGAATTGAATTTGGGGACCAAATTCTCTTAAGTGGGAGAGGGTGTAACACCCCAGAATTTTTATAAATTATTTTTGGAATATTTAATTATTCTCTAGAATTTATCAAGGACTAAATAAATTAATAAATAGAATATTAGATCAATAAGTCATTATAAGGCCCAATTATGTTAAATAGCTAACCTAGCCTATTTAAATAGAATCCAAAAGGTTAATGGACCAAGCCCATTAAGTTTGGCCCATATTCTAGAAGGTTAATTGACTTATTCACGTATTTTAAAGATAAATATTATTTTTATAGATAATTATAAGGATAAACAAACAAGAGAGTTTTATTTAATTGCAACTCTGTATACGTTTGGTGTAACGGTCTATCGGGCGACCGCTACAAGCATGTAACGCACCTAGGCTGATGCGTTACACTCTTACAGTTCCGTGAAAGAAAGAACGAGCAAAAAAAAAAAAAATTAGAACTTTGGGATCTTATCTACAAGAGATCAACTTGAGAGAGCTTATAACATTACTAAGGACTCTTAGGGTTTAGGTTCTGGCAAATTAAGGACTCTAGATTCAATCTAATCTTCAAAACCCTATAAATAGGACCTAGTTCTGAACTGAGCGACCCTTACTTTTGACTCGTGAAGAATCAAGGTAATGAGATATAATTTCAGGTAAATTCTTTAGAAGATTTTGTTTAGTATACTTTAGACTAATAGTTCTCCAAATTTCGTGCTAGGAGATCAAGCAACCAAGGAGATTGAAGCTTCCAAAGTTGCTGGTTCGACCATAGTAACCCAAGAATCAGAGCTAAATGCCACTGAAGATCAAGAAATTAGGACGTCTCAACAAGGTAATTAGAGTTCGGTTATTTAGAGCTTTTTGTTCACCTTAGTTTTATCTTCTTACCCTCAAACTTTCACGTCCTTAGGTCAAGAGGCTGAGGAGCTAGGGCAGCGTGAAGTTGCTGAAAAGTCACAAAAAGAGAAGAACTAGGGCGGTCCTTTAAAGCTCAAATTAGAAGTTTAAAGCCTAGTTAAGCGGTAGGTTATCTCATGATTGGCAAAAACACCTTGTTAGGGATAAAAATACTCTGATTGTGTTTGATTTCATGCATTATAGACTATAAATTTCATGTTTTAATGGGTTCAAGCATACATACATATTCTTAGCCCTAATCTAAGATCAAAGGTATTATCTTGTTAATTCACTGCAACCTATGCATCTAGATGACCTTTACTTCGTTTTGTCATGATTAGGGTAGTAAATCTTTTCAAAACATAACATAGTTTCAAATCATAGTCTTTTTATTTCATTATACTGTTAGCAGGGACTCTGACGCATCATACTAGGACCGTCAAACGACTGCAACGGTCTTACGATAAGCCGTCACAACCTCTGTTGTATTTAAAGTTTCTCAATTGTCTCTGACGCACCATAACAGGAGCGTTACAATACTATAACGGTCCTACGATAAACCGTCACAGCCCTGTGACACACCCATACTAGACCGTCAAAGTACGGGTTACTGTCAAACCGAGATAGGACTGAGGACATCCAAACTTACTTATGAATAAGCCTAGTTATCTAAGTTTTAACCTTATTTCATGAATTTGAGTTTCTTAATTGATTCATGATATGAAATTGTATGATTAAAGTATTTTGAGTTATTTTAAGTTATGTTAATTTCATTAGCTAAACTCTATAGTTTTATATTCTAAATCATGATTTTCTAATGTTGAATTGACGGGATTTTATCTTGGTTTCATATTGTTACATATTCTTTTCTATCTATAGAGTCATTTCCTTAAGTACATGACATGTATTCAGGTATATGTCCATTAGTTTACACTTTACACTATAGGAACACTATTCTTGGACATGAGGACCTCTCTATTAGATATTCCTTCCAATAGACTTAGAAATCTTGTTTCAAGGCCTCCGTAATTCTTCGCGAGCCTAGGATTCCCACTAGGACGCCGAGTTGGTTGTACCATTAAAACCCAAGTGATTAGAATACACTATTGAGGTTTCTGGTTATCAGTAGTGTAACGGAACTATATTGGACCCTCAAGCATATGTAACGGCCCAATATACAACCGTCACATTTAACTGAGTCCAATTACTATTTCTGGATTTAGTCGTTCTAACGCATCAACTCTAGACCGTCACGTCAATGTAACGGCCCAATACTGGAGCGTCAAATCATGTAACGACCCAGTACACGACCGTCACACTGCTTGAGTATTTTAACCCAAGGTTTGACCAAGGGTTGATATTCCAAAGGTTTCTAGATAGACTCTTGATGATCTAGAACTTATCATATTGATCAAGAAACCTAATATAAGGAATGGAAGACCAAGAATGTACCGTTGTGCTGCCGATTTATTTCCATAAGCATAACATAGTATAAGTCATTCTTGATTTCTCGTGATTCTTATTGAAGCATTCATTCATTCAATTATTGTTATCAAGAGCTTGTTGGAATTGTACATTATTGGCCATAATTTATTGTTACATGCGTGGAGAAAGCTTGATTTATACTTGAAGATGCGATCGAGCACTGAATTTGTTCAAGGGCTCTATGATAGTCCCCTCGGCTGATTGTCAGAAACATACTATTATAAACCATGAGGTATGATGCTACTGGCGTCGCATTGCGCTGGGAGTACTTTCTTTATAAATAAGTGAAAATCCACAACACAATATAGCATGATTGATACTTGACTTTCTTGATATTCCACAGAAATTCACGAAGTACTTGCTCATAAGTAAAAGATACTGGAGTGATGATTATGTGGCTTGCTAGTATATTCTTGTTACATTCTTGTTCACGAAAGGTCACATCATGTTCTTATAACATTCTTGCTAGTTCATACTTACTCTCATTTTATCTTACATACTTTGGTTTAATCGCATGATTGATCGCATTCGCATGATTTTACCTTATTCCTTTAGAGCTAAAATGTTAATTACTTTAATGATACCTTCATGTTGATGCGAAGATACCTACTGGGCAAGTGTGCTCATTACCTATTTTCCTTCTTTTCAGGAAATGAAAGTGATTCGAATTCGGATTCGGGTTATACAAGTAGCGGGTCCGAGAGTGAATGAAAGTATTGTCAAAGAAGAGAGTGAAGACTTAGGAAAGTCTATATTGTTTAGATTGAGTCTATGTAATTTTCATATTTCTTGAGTCTGATAGATTGGAATAAGTTGAATTAGTGGTTGTATTTGAATACTTGATTATTATGAAATAAAGTTGGAGTTTGAGTAAATGTTGTGCAATTGCATTTATGTGTGTGATTGCCTTGTGCTCTGATCATTCTTGCTTGCAAGAGGCTTACCATGCCGGCTGTTCGCGTTTCTCGTGCGAGTCTTCCGCTGTAATAAAGGCTCGGGGCGTGACATATTTTGACTCAAAATTGATGATAAGATCATGCATACTCAAATTAATGGTGAGAATGAGATTTTTACCATATTAATGTTCAACTATGCTTATTAGATGCTCAAAAGTGATGAATGTGATGTAAATTATGATATAAAATGTGACACTTATTACTCCTCTAATCCGTATGAAGCCAAAAATTATATGGATGAGATGGAGCGAATCTTCAACGTCATGCAGTGTGCGAACCCGGAAAAGGTCCTTCTGGCAACATTTCAACTCTACAAGGATGCCCGAACATGGTGGAAAGCTACATCGGCCCCTCTCTAGAATAGGCAACTTACCTAGGCGGAGTTTCTTGAATTATTCCGTGCCAAGTACTTCTCCGAGCACATTAAGGAGCAAAAGACTGCAGAATTCGCTTCTCTTCGCCAAGGCATGATGTCGGTGGCAGAATATGAACTTCAATTTTCTCGCCTGACTCCTTATGCGCCACATCTGGTTAGCACGTATATCTTAAAGGTAAACCGATTCTTGGATGGTTTAAGGCCCGATTTTATTCAACAACTAGGACCTCAAAATATCCGCACATACATGGAAATGGTCCAACGGGCGTATCTATGTGAGAGGACCATAGAGAAGGTCGAAAGGTTCAAAGGCAAGGGTGAAGAGTCTTGCCAGAAGTCAGATTGGTGAGGAAAGAAAGAGGAAAAATTCAATAACACGGGGTCCTACAAGTCCCGTGACATTAAAAAGAGGTCCCAGAATGGGAGTGGGAGCGGCAATTACAAGAATAAGAAGGTGAAGGAGGAAGACAAGCAAGTCATGGTGGCTTGCTCATTCTGCGAGAAATTCGGCCATTCGGCCGAGGAATGCTGGAAACGTTTACGCGCTTGCTTACTATGTGGTAGTTGGGAGCATCATATGCCGGACTGTCCTCTCATGAAGTACCAATCTTCTGGCAGTGGACGCAAGCGACAAGCGCGTCTTAATGCTGTTCTTGATTAAGAAGCGCCTAAGGATGGTGGGCTAATGGAAGGTACTCTTCAGATTTATTCACATCCTGCATTTGTGTTATTTGATACTAGTGCCTCTCATTCCTTTATATCTACTACTTTTGCAAAAACCTTGCCAATTTCACCTGTTCCTCTATCTTCAGATCTAGCTATCACTACGCCTCTAGGTCCCAGAACTAAACTTACAACCCACTATCCAGATAGTGAGGTAGTCATAGAGGGTCATAATCTCCCCGCAAACTTAGTATGCTTTGACATGAAAGGTTATGATGCTATTATAGGTGTAGATTGGCTTGTCGATCACTATGCCAATATTGATTGCTGTAATAGGAGGATTTCCTTTCATAGACCAGATCTTCCACAATTTTCTTTTCTTGGAATCAAATATAGGAAGCATCCTATTCTTATCTCTTCTCTTTACATTTGCAAGCTTATCATGCAAGGTTGTGAAGCCTTTCTTGCTTTCGTGATTATCACCGAGTCTAAGGAAACCACTTTAGAAGAAATCCCCATTGTCCGACAGTTCCCTGACATCTTTCCGTCTGAACTACCTGGTTTACTGCCCGAGAGGGAAGTAAACTTTTCTATTGAACTCATACCCGGAGCGGCACCTGTTTCAATAGCCCCTTACAGGATGTCCCCCACGGAATTCAAAGAATTAAGGAAGCAACTCCAGGAGTTACTTGATAAAGGTTTCATTCTACCTAACACATCCCCTTGGGGTGCGCCGATTTTATTTGTCAAGAAGAAGGATGGAACTCTCAGGCTTTGCATCGACTATCGACAATTAAATCAACTCACAGTCAAAAATAAGTATCCACTATCACGGATCGATGAGCTGTTTGATCAACTATCTGGAGCGGAATATTTCTCTAAAATTGACCTCAGGTCGAGATATCATCAGCTTCAAATTAAAGATGAGGATATTTACAAGACTACATTCTGTAGCAGATACGGCCACTATGTGTTCGTGGTTATGCCATTTGGGTTAACAAATGCCCCTCTTGCATTCATGCAACTTATGAACAATGTCTTCAGGCCTTATTTGGACCAATTTGTGGTCATCTTCATTAATGATATCTTAATATATTCTAAGACTAAGGAAGAACATGAAGAACATTTATGGGTAGCTTTGCAAATCTTAAGGGAACACCAATTATACACCAAGCTCAGGAAATGTGAATTTTGGCTGAAGGAGGTTTCTTTTCTTGGCCATATCATTTCCAAAGAAGGTATCGCTGTAGATCCTTCTAAAATGAAAGCTGTTAAGAATTGGGGTCGATCGACAACGGTCTCTGAAGTACGAAGTTTTCTGGGTCTAGCTGGCTACTACTGGTAATTTATCAAAGATTTCTCAAAGATCGCCGTCCCTTTGACTCGGCTTACCAGGAAGGAAAACCCTTTTGTCTGGATGAGGGATTGCGAAGAGAGTTTTCTAACTCTTAAGGAACATCTCATCACTGCCCCTATTCTGGCATTACCTGTTGAAGGAGAAGGTTTTGAAGTATATATGGATGCATCTGGCATTGGCCTTGGTTATGTCCTCATGCAAAATGGTAATGTGATTTGTTATGCTTCACAACAACTAAAGCGGCATAAAGAACATTATCCGATCCATGACCTGGAGTTAGCTGCTATTATTTTCACCTTGAAGATATGGCGGTACTACCTTTATGGGGAGAAGTTCACTATATTTTCAGACGACAGAAGTCTGAAATATCTTTTCATCCAAAAGGAGCTGAATATGAGGCAAAGGAGATGGCAGAAATATTTAAAAGACTTCAATTTTTCCATACAATATCATCCTGGCAAAGCAAATGCGGTGGCTGATGCTCTCAGCAGGAAGCCGATGGCAAAATTATCAAACCTCAGGAAAGGTATGACCTGTCTCATAGAAGATTTCTTATATTTGAATTTAGATATTGTTAAAGAAGAAGAAGGAGGTGTTATCGCCAATATCAAGGCGCAACCTACTTTAATTGAAGAGTTGGCCATGTTACAAGGGAATGACCCTGTCCTAATGGAGATCAAGACTAATATTGACCAATGGCTGGAGTTCTCTATTTCGACCGATGGAAGACTATTTTTCAAGGGTTGGATTTGTGTACCGGATCACACCAATACTAAGAAGCTAATTATGGAAGAAGCTCACAACTCCAAATACTCAATTCATCTTGGTGCTACCAAGATGTATCAAGATTTGAAGAGAAACTTCTGATGGCCCAACATGAAGAGAGAAATAGCGGACTTCGTTTTACGCTGTCTTACTTGTCAATAAGTCAAGGCGGAACTTTGAAAGCTCGCTGGAAAATTCCGTCCCTTAGAAACTCCCGAGTGAAAATGGGAGAGTATAGGGATGGATTTTATCATGGGTCTACCGAAGACAAGAGGTGGACATGATGGCATTTGGGTAATCATAGACCAATTGACTAAATCTGCACACTTTCTACCTATCAAAAGTCGATGGTCTATTGATATCCTAGCAACATTATACATGAAGAAAATTATCAAATTACACGGTGTCCCTGTTACCATTATTTCTGATAGAGACCCTCGTTTCACTTCATAATTCTGGAAGGGTCTACAACAGTCATTAGGGACCCGACTCAACTTTAACACTACTTTCCATCCACAAACTGATGGTCAAACTGAAAGAACAAACCAAGTGATAGAAGATATGCTCAGGGCATGTGCTATTAACTTCGGCGGAAGCTGGCACGACCACATGCCTTTAGTGGTGTTTGCCTACAACAATAGCTACCAAGTTAGCATTCAAATGGCTCCATTCGAGGCCTTATATGGGAGAAGATGTCGATCACCCATCTGTTGGAATGAAGTTGGGGAAAAGTAATTTCTAGGCCCCGAAATCATCCGGCATACCATCGAGAAGATAAAGCTTATTCGTGAAAGACTCCAGATGGCTAAAGATAGGCAAAAGTCCTATGCTGATAATAGGAGACGAGACCTAAAATTTTAAGAAGTAGACCATGTGTTTCTCAAGGTTTCTCCGGGTCAAGGTATTCGAAGATTCAGCATCAAAGCCAAGCTCACTCCAAGATTTATCGGCCCTTTTGAAATTCTTGAAAGGATTGGTGAAGTCGCGTATCACATTGTTTTACCTCCTTAGTTAGCTGGAGTCCACAATGTGTTTCACGTATCTATGCTTAAGACGTATGTCCCTGATCCATTCCATGTCATAACTTATGATAATCTGGAGATACAAAAGGATATGACGTACGAGCAAAGGCCACTCAAAATAATTGAACGGGAGGTACATCAACTTCGGAATAAAACCATTCCCATGGTAAAAGTCCAATGGATCAATATTTGGCCGCACGAGGCGACATGGGAGACGGAAGAAGCCATGCTGAAGTGATTCCTGGAACTACTTGACTGTAAGTAGAAATTACACTCTCCATAAAATACCAGGCAATGAATTTGGGGATCAAATTCTTTTAACTAGGGGAGGATGTAACACCCAGGAATTTTCCAAAAAAATTTAGAAATTTTTAGAAAGTAAAAACAATTAATTCAAAAGGCATTAATGGGCTTTTAAATGCATTTTGGGTTAATTAAATTAAATTGGAATACCAATTAATAACCAAGTCCTTTGGCCCACTTAAATCAGGCCCATGAACCAATTTCTAAACCCAATAAGCCTAAGCCCAAATCTAAAAACATCCTTAGGATAAAATCCCCACTTTAATTAGATAATTTAGGGGATAAATATAAAGGAATTTGACTAAATTTCAAATTCTGGCACTCGGCAAGGTTGCGGTCTATCGAGCGACCGCCACCTAAATATAACGGTCTAGCTTTGACCGCTACCTGCTTCCGACGACGCAATGGCGATAGCAATGAAAAGCTCATATTTTTCTCATCCTAATCACCTTTGATCGAGTCTATCTAGCATGGGAAGCAATCTAGGACTTTTGAGGATCGATTCTACTCCAAGATTTGGACTCTAGGTCGATCTAATCCCTTAAACCCTAGGCCAATTCTATAAATAGGCCTAAACTTCGACCTATGCGAACCTTCATTTTGGCTCACCTGGTTCGATGGTAAGTGGAAGTTATTTTACATTGGTCCTTTAGAACTATTCGTTCCCTTTACTATTGACTAACTCCTCTCCAAATTTCACATTAGGAGATCAAGCCCTTAAGGAGTCAGAAGCCTCGGAAGTCCCTGGATTGCGGTGGAGTGCGCAGGAATAAGTTAGATTTCTCGAGGAAGATCAGCAGATTAAGAACCCAAATCGAGGTAATTTCGAGTTAAGTCTTCGAAGTTAATGGTTCCCCTATATGTATTCTTCTCACTCTCCAAATTTCGTGAACATAGGCCAAGAGGGTAAGGAGAACGAGGGATGAGAAGTTGCTAGTTTGGCACAGGATGTGTAGAAACTAGGTCATTCTCCTAGTCCAACATTGGAAGTCTAGAGCATGTTACAGAGGTAGGTTATATCATGAGCGGCATAAACAACAAGTTAGGATTAAAAGCCCTCAATTTTCTCGTGATTTCATGCACTGTACTTAGAGAATTTGATGTTTTATTTTCATCGCGCAAGTAGCATATCACTGCATGCATATGCCTGCACTTTAAGAAAGAAAGATGATCACTTTGGTTTAATATATGCAAACCCATGCATCTCCACGAGTTATTTTCATTCTATCATGTCTTAGCTATGTGTTTAGCATGTTTCTCCTTGAGTTATTTCCCTAGCATAGGCCTGCACAAACTATTTCTACCCTTCTATCTGAGAAACAGAAGGTGGTCCATCTGAGACCGCTACCGTTAGATAGCGGCCGCCCGATAGAACGCTAGTTGATGATAGCGGCCGTTCTTGGACCGCTATATGCTATGTATCATGCTTATACTTATATGTAATCCCTAGCATACCTGATAGTAATCATGCCCTAACCCTATTATTTTTGTCACTTTCTTGTAGTTAGAAGTTACTATCTTATGTTCATAGTTCCTATTGTGTTTAGGTTCATGATTTGCATCCTTTAACTTTGCTTTCACAAAGGTAATTTCATGACCAAAACCATATAGTATTGTACTTAAATGTCTTATTATGATGCTTGTTTCATGAGTGTTTTGAACGTGGTTTCATATGTCTCACTCTCATCTAAGTGTCCTTCTGGTTAACTACATAGCGCATACCCCGGTATGTGACCATTAGTTACACTTACACATTATAGGAACACCTCTTGGACTCGTGAACCTCTCTGCCAGATATTCCTTCTGTCGGACTAGGGGATCATGTTTCAAGGCCTCCGTAAGTCTCCATGATCCTGAGATTCTCACTAGAACGTCGAGCTAGTTGTACTCTCAAAGCCCATTTGTCTAGAAAGCAGTCAAGTTACCGGTGTGTTTTTTGTGTCTAGCTAGTAGCGGCCCTCAGGAGACCGCCACTATCAAGTAGCAGCCGTATTGTGACCATTTTCTACCAGAATTCTAGTGTGTCGACTCTTTCTTTCTCTAGCACCGACTCTACCTGATTGCGGCCATCCCAGGACCGCCACCTTCGGGTTGCGGCCAGGCTGGGACAGCTATTTTCAATAAACGGCCCTGCGTGACCATTTTCTATTCCAGAGTGTTTAACCCATGGTTTGACCCAGGGGTTGACTTTCCTATGTTCCTAGATGGTCCTCTTATTGACTAGACCCCAACACCTTGTTCAAAAAGCTATCTAATGAATTATGGAATTTAAAGAATGTACCATTATGCTGCCGGATTCCTTCTGTGGCATCACCTTGTCTTTAATTCGATCTTTGAATCATGATCATATTTGGTACGTTCGTACCATGATATTGTTATCATGAGCTCTTGCTTGAACTTTTTACATTATTGGCCGAAACTTTATTTATATCTTGTGGAAGTAGCTTGATTTATAACTTGAGGATGTAGATCGGGCATTGATTGTGTCCAAGGGCTCGACGCTAGCCCCCCGACTGATTGCCGAAAACATACTATAAACCATGGGGTATGATGAACACTGGTGTTGCATTACGCTGGGAGTTCTTTTTTTATAAACGGGTGAAATCCAAGAGGACTATCATGAAATTATTACATGCTTGTTACATGACTTTCTAGTGCATAGCCGTTATTATTATGAAAAGTGCATTCTCGTTACATGCAAGTGCATTCTTGTTACATGAAAGGCCATATTATATTCTTACTTGATCATGCTCGTATATCATCTCAAATCTCTTATATTAGTCATATCATGTTATTGTGTTACCTTGGTTTATATACGTGCTTTATCACCTTTTTCCTTTATCTTACTTTATAGAGCAAAATGTTAATCATTTAAACATTGTCTTCTTGCTGATACGAAGATATCTACTGGGCAAATGTGCTCATTACTCTACATTCCAATCTTTTCAAGAAATTCTAGTGGTGTGGATTTTGACTAATCAAGTGATGGATCAGAGGGTGAGAGCGATTGAAGAACGAGCGAAGCCCTTGATTCCTCCAGTGTCATGAGTAAATTATAGTTAGCCAAGTCGAGTCGTGTCATGTAATATTCCTTTTTAATTGAGTCAAGTTTATTCAAGTGTCAGTTCAAAGAAGGTTGTAAGACTTTGATTTGTTATTATGGATTAATAAAGTGGAGATTTTGAATATATCCTTGTGCATTCCTCTCTTACATGCGAATGTGTTGTGCTCTGATTATCATGCTTGCTTGAGACGTATTACCGACTGTTCACGTTCCCGATATTCTTCCGCTGTACATCTATCTCGGGACGTGACAGCATGGCTTCATATCGATGAGACATATCATAATAAGATTAAATTACGTCATTAGTTAAGATGTATGGCTATCATGTTTGTGGCGATAAGAATCTGGTTCTTATGCCACATACCACACCTATTTGTTTGTTGTGGAAGATCGTCCGGCACCTGTGGCAGCCTGTAAGCACTAGAGAGACGAGTGTCTGAAGGTGTGCTGGGTGTTATCCTAGGGGATAACCCTCCGATGCTTAAGTCAGCAAGGGATCAAATAGTAGATAGAGAAGAGAGGGAGAGAAAGGATGGAGGAGGTCACCGTAGAAAGTCTGAGAAAGCTGTAGGGCCTATGGACGAGTGCTCGCCGGCCTCACTGACCACTACATGAGTGCTCGTTGGGTGGTAAGGTTGTCTAGAGGGGGGCCTCTCTCAGGGAGTGAACAGTCGTGCCCACACAGTAGTAGGAATGGCTCTTCTCTCTATGTGTATCTTTTGGCAGAAAAATTCACCATCCGTTGTCTTTCGTTGGGGTCCCCTTTATAGGGGGTTGTCCTGGTGCAGGTGGCTGATCCCTTAAGAGGGAAGGGATTAAGTCGTGGGATAATGCTCCCCGCGATCGTGGCGGGAGTTTCCCGTTGAGGGGCGGTCACCCCGGAGTCGGCTAGTTTGTGGGCGAGTCTTACGGTGCCCGTGGGTCATGCACGCCATTGGTGGAGTCAAGACCAGAGTCGTGGGGGGTAACGGTCGGTCGTCGGAGACCTATCCAGCGGTCATTCCACCCGGGTTAAGACCCGTCTTGCTGTCGAATCCAAGGATTGTCATCCTGGGCCGTATGTAATGGGCCGCGGCAGTCGAGGCCCGCTGTGTGCGACGCCAGTCGAGTTGGGACTGCTGTAGATGGGCCCTACATCGGCCGAGCCAACTTTACCCTCCTCACTAGCCCTCCACTCTCAGAAGCCAAGCATTTTTCGGGTTCTGAGAGATGAGTCTAAGAGGGTATGATGGGTAATTTCCTCGAGGAAGGGCTCCTTGCTTGGCGTGCAAGGAGCATTCGGCAGTGGCAGGCAACACTTTTGTGTTCATGATGTACGCCTTTTTGTCTGGGAGCGTGGGCTTCGAACGGGCGTCTGAGCCTGGCAGTCGTATCGTGGTAGCGACGGGCGCCTTTTCATCTTCCTTTGGGCTTCGAAGTGGATGTTCTATCTCTAGTGGTTATAAGGACCATCATGGGGTTTTTCCTCTAACCCTATCTGCTCTTTCGTCACCCGCCGCACTTGTCGTCTTCTTCGCTCACCTGGTGAGGGTCTTTCTTCCTCCTCTTGTTTCCTGGCACCATGGCACCTCGCAAGAGGACTCGGGGCTGTAAGGTCTAGTTCTTCTGCCCGGGAGGCAAAAGTCGGGCGTGAGGGCACCCCGAGTACTTCGGGCGCTAGTACAAGTCGTCCCCTTTCCCCCACACTGGTGGCATATAGAGTCATCC
Organism: Amorphophallus konjac; assembly: GCA_022559845.1. Classification (NCBI taxonomy): domain Eukaryota; kingdom Viridiplantae; phylum Streptophyta; class Magnoliopsida; order Alismatales; family Araceae; genus Amorphophallus; species Amorphophallus konjac. Next base: position 82,783 of record JAHNEJ010000195.1, on the reverse strand, counting down.
ACGGCCTCCGGTAGGCCTTCCAAATCTCGGCAGGGTTTGACATCATCTTTCCTTCTGCGGACGGTGGTCTCTGGGGTCGTCCGCCGGGCGGGCTTTTGGTTCTGATAGAATCCTTCAGGGCAGGCTTCCATCTCTCTGTCCACCCCTTCTTTGAGTCAATCTTGGAATACTATGGCCTATCTCTAGGGACCCTATCACCAAATTCTTGGCGCATCCTATGCGGCTTTGTCTATGTCTACTGCCGAGCCTCTGTTGACCCCACTTACTTCCTCTTCCACCATTTTATAGTTGTCAAGCTTGTCTAGCCGATCCGTCCTCCATTTACTTAAAGGCTCGATCAAGTTGTAGTTCAGGTTAGCCCCGCAATGTCAAACATCAAGCGCTGGACCGAGCGCTATGTCTTGATTACCAAGGTCGGGGGAAGTAACCATCTGAGCGACCGGTGCTTCGCTCTGGGTCTCCATACCATCTTGGCGGATAGGAGGCCCACTGCCACTGCCCAGGAGATGAGGTTGATTAAATCCCTTCTTCATTATCCCCTCCTCGACGCCGACGTTGTGCTGACTCCGGCGGTGCTATGGGTGCTGGGGTTGAGCCCCCCATTGCCTCTGGTTATTCCCTTTGTTGTTCAACCGGTCATGCCTCATCACCTATCTGCTTAAGCTGATTCTTTTGTGTGGTCTTGTAGGAGTGCGAGAGTAGTTCGAGATGCGGTACGAGACAATAGAGTTGCCGCGGTGCGCTCCCTCCCCCATCGACCACATAGAACCGGGCACTAACCAGTTGACCATCGCCGCTCCCCAGGAGGCCATCGCTTTAGTGCCGGGGCGCTTGCGGTATCCGATCCCCGCAGCTCTACCAACAGAGGGTTCGTGCACGGCTCCCACCTTCAGTGGCAGGGCAAGTGCTCGGAGGGACATCTCTGAAAAAGCCGATAGCGTCACTGATGTAGAGTCTACCATGCCTAGCGGAGGGCGCATCCAGGCGAACCTGGAAGAGTTAGCGGCACTAGATAACTAGCGTCGCTAGAGGAAGAGGGGGAGGGGGCCCGCTCCAGTAAGGAGTCGTACTCCGCCACCGTCGCCGCCTGAGGTCCCTCCTCTGCCTGAGGTTCCTCCCCCGCCGTTATCGACCGAGGAGACTACACATGCCCCACCATGCACCGGCTTCCACGAGGGAGGTGCTTGATAAGGGCAAGGCCCATGTTTCTAATGAAGCGGCCTGCCCCCTGCCGCGCGAAACAGTCCCAAGCTGCGGTTTTTTGCCACCTAAAGTGTCCACACTTGGGGTCGCGTGTCGGGCGTCAGCCATCACCCATATCGAGAAGAGTATTGGGTGGCACGAGCATACCGGGGTGTTCGGCCCGGGGGCCAAGCAAGAGCTGTATGAGCTCTCCGTGAGGGAGGTATGCTCAGTCGCTATGGTCTTCGACTTGTGGCAGTACCATTTTGATGGGCTCGCGCGGGAACTGGCGGTCAACCAGAATGCCCGAGCCGGGCAAACGGGGTTATGTGACCAACTCCAAAAGCGTCAGGCGGCTGATGAGGCCTAGCTTGCCTGGCTGAGGGGATTGATCGAGCAGCAGGAGAAGGTCCTAGTGGGCACCCTGATGGATCGGGACGTCCTCTGTGCTCAGGCTCAGGCTGCTGAGGAGTCTCTCAGGCAGGCGACTTGTCGAGCCGTGTTGGTGGAGGCCAAAGCCCAGGAGGCGGCGGCACATGATGAGAAGCTGCGTTCGTCGATACCCCCTGTTTGTGAAGAGGCGATGGAGTGCTTTCATTCATCCTCGGCCTACCGGGACGAGTTCAACGCGGCCGCCCTAGAAGTCTATGGTCTTGCTCGTGATCTGGGCTTCCGGGAGGGTTGGTCGGCTGCCCTCTAGTCCCGGGCTAAGAACTTAGGAGTGCCAGTACCTTTTCTGTAGCCTCCATCGACGATGTTCATCCCAGAGGCCAACGACGGCAAGGAGGGGGTCAATGAGGAGGAGCTCGGCGCCGAGGAGTGGTCGGGGGAGCCGAGCACCAAGGGGCGTGCAGAAGAGAACGTCGTCAGACTGTCTGACGATCCGCCGCCCCCCGAGGCTGCTACCGGGGGTGACCAAGGGCCAAGGACACTACTATCGGAATGGGTTCTTGAGCGCTGCTCGCCTATCTTTCTTTTCTTTTTCATTCTTACTTTCCTGTGTTGTACTTTTTCTTTTGCTGGGATGGGCGTCCCCTTCCTTGTAAGTTTTTGCTTGAAATGAAGACTTCCTTTTTCTTCGCAACTTCTGGACTCTTCTAGCCCCTGTCACGTATCCTGCCTTCTCTGTTTGCTTCATGATCTCCTGGGGATATGGAGCGGCGCCTCGAAAGTTGCTCTGAGAGGGTGCATTTTTTGGGATCTGCCGCTTCAGTTTTTATGAAGTTGAAAAGGCGATGAGTTTCCCTCTTCTTTCTGGGAACTTCGCTTCCTTCTATAAGTAGCGACCCTCGTTGAACCTCTAGGCCATCTTTGGTTCACTGAGCTATGAGAAGGGAGTTCCTGCAAAATGTCGTCGGAGGAGTCTGGCACTTCATCTGATGATGGGTCCTCACAGGTCCCTCGCAAGCCCCTTCACCTCCGGAGAGAAGCGCTGCCGGCGCCGTGGCCAGCGTGGCCAACACTAGGAGAGAATAGCGATGGAGGCGCCTTGGAGGACTACAAGCTAAGCTATTTGGCTGGCAAGCAGGAAGCCTTGGAGAAGGTCAACCGCTTATACTCCAGCAGGGGAGTCTTGTTCCTTGCACCAGACAGGTTCCGTCCTTAAGGGGATGAGCGACTTTCATGTATCCTTCTTCATGCTAATAAGTGGGACTCCTTTTCTTTACCTCATGGTGTATGCTTACTCTTCAACAATCTTCTCTCTTGGTTCGTAGGCATATGATGAGGCACTTTCTACTACTTGAGGGAAGCGCCTCTTATTTGTAAATAGTAGTGATAGTGGGTAGGCCTGCTTGTAACGACCTAAGATCCGGGTACCGAGAAAGGAATCCGATACCATTCGAATCCTGGCCCGCCGCCCACGAGTCGGGGCTTCGAAGGGCTAAAAAGATTATGGAGGTACAAAGAAATAGGAAATAAAGCATGATAATTCAACAATTAACAAAAATGAACAACAACTACAACAGAGTCCAGTCCAACAGAAAGTACAGTCTAAGGCATAAGAACGTACCCAACACCGAGTGAACACTAGGCCCGGCGAGTTGGCAGCTAAGAACCTTCGCACGACACCCTCAAACCTCGAGAAAAAACCACCGCACCCATTGCGAGTAATACGGAGTAACAGGTGGCTCGGAGCCACCAGACTCTGGATGGTCCACTAGACCTACTAAACCCAACGGTCCTTGAGTCGCAAGACTCGGGTCAAGATTGTCATACGTGACAGCACAACGCTGTCAATCTGGCCTAATCTCTTGGTCTGAAACTATGATAACACGATTACCGAGGTAGCTTACGAGTCACCGCGTTGATACCCCATCCAAGGAACACACAAGAAACTCCCAGCCCCAGGCTGGTTCATTGGACTCATAGTCCAAGGCCATCCACATGGCCCACACAGAAAACACTTCCCGGAAAGCCAATGACATGTGGGAGTAGCCCTCCGCACTCATGCCGACTCACGACGACTCAATCTAGCGAGAACATGAAAGCCTGGAACACGTGGGGTCACCCGGACCCACCAAACCTATGGGCACACTAATCAAGAAAACATGATACCTTCGGACACCCAAAAACATGGTCACGGTACCCCCGGGGTGTCTGAGACACTCACGGGCCAAGGGAAGCACGCCCGGCTGCTGTCCCCCGCTCTAGCCCACAAAATATGTCACCTTCATTAACGCGCACACCACTCATGGCGCGTTAATGAACGTGGCACAAGACTCGCTCGCGTTCTCAATGAATGCAGCGGGAACAACTACCGCGATCCACGGGTAACACGGCGGAAACCCCAGGCGCTACACGGTGTTAATCATTGATGTGCCTGGCCAATGGAGCGCGTTAACCCTTAGACGTGGTTGATACATCAGGCGCGTTACTCGATGAATGCGACCGACATGGCAAGCGCGACCTGGTCGCGCATGGTCAACGGGGCGTGACCCTAACCACCCTAATGTTCATCTCCCTTGATGAACGCAACGTCGCGATATGGCGCCTTCTCAGAAGAACGTGACCCCTGCGTCGAGCGCATTCTCGACCCGAACCAAAAATGGCGAAACTCATGGGAAAAGTCCAATCCACGGCCCATTCACACCCGTGTGAAGGGAAAAATAAGGGGAAATCATTCTCCAACCTCTCTAGCATCGAGAGGACCCATTCAAACCCCAAAAACCTCATCGGATTGCAAAAATTGGCTTACACCCCAAAATCACACATTTTAACCCTGGTGGAGAAATAAACCCACTCGGCTCGCCTCGGGCTACCAAACTCGCGGGAAATGAAGTACACGAGCTAGGGAACCATCCCCCTACCTCCACAGAAGATTTGACGCGCAGAGATCGCCGATCTGTGAAGAAAATGCCGCACGAACACCGTGGCACCCCGAACTCGCGTCGGAGCTTCGCCGCGCCTCCGTCACTCAATCCTCGACCCATCGTCGCCGTCCACCTTGCCCGCATCACCCTGCCTCACCCCCGCCTCGCTCCATTGGCCGCCGGAGAAGAGAAGGTGAGAAGAGAGAGCGTAAGAGAAGAGAGAGGGAGAGAGTGAGAAATGAGAGGAGAGAGAGAGGGGGTTAAACATATAGAAAATCCAAAAATTCCAAAAAATACCAAAAAAAGGGAAAAATAATCCCCCTGATCCTTGAAAAACTCACAACATGCTGGTAATGTCCCTGAGTCAGAGAACGCAATGTTTCACCTACACGGCGTTCCGAAGGTCTGACAGATGAAAACACGCGTAAACCGCAAAACTCAATCCGAGACCCACAAAAGAGATCCGAAACCCACAGATCCTGATCCGAACAATAATCTGAAAAACCTGGGGCGTTACAGCCCTCCCCCCTTAAAGAAATTTCATCCTCAAAATTAAGGACTAGCACCAAGCCACAGGGGAAAGACATCTTAACCAACTGACAACGCTGTCAGAGCCCCAACATAGTAAAACCACCATTCTCATGAAAGCACCGGTCCAAAGGGATATAGCTAGACCATAATCATGAGCAACACCTCGCTCCGCACATCGCACACACATCGATCATCAGAGCATGCATAACACAAAAGCACAAGTCTGGTATCACCTCAGCCACAATGAAAACCACTCACGGCATCGCTGCCACCATCTTGCTCACCGAGGAGACACAATCCTCATTACGAGAAACAGCCACCGATCCAACCATGCTCGGTGGACCAACCAAACGTCAGCTTCCCTACCAGCTGACCGCCACAAATCCGTCGGCTCCACACCAAGGACCACCTCACACCTACCAAGTTGAACGCCAACAACCGCACTGGACCAGCTCTGTCAGAACTCAAACTTCGACAGAGCCCAGATCCCATCCGGAAAAGGCACGTCACGGAAAAGACCACCGAAGGCCTCACATGCGTACGGTTTTCACCGTTCTATCTCATCAAATCCTATCTCATCTCAATTACTCCAAATGGATGCCTGCCAATCCCGGTTCCGCTCTTACCACAGAGCCACGGGACACAACCTGAACATTTCACGGCACACAACTCCAAGGCAACCAAGTTCCACTTGCTATCACAGCAACCTGGTCGACAGCACCACGACCAAAGCACACGGGTCCCCAGACAATACACATCTTACCATGGTCGACCACTTGGTGAACCTACCCAGCCGCTCACAGCTACTCCTATACTAGAAAACACGTCCCGATCTCCCAGTCGGATACCACCAAACTACGAACCACCCTAGCCACGCTATAACCAACATTGAGTTCACCACACCTATTCCTTTAGCCCTTCCGAGCCCTCCGGCTCGTGGGCGGCGGTTCAAGATTCGAATGATATCGGGCCTTCCCGATATCCAGATCTTGGGTCGTCACCGTGGGGTTGGCAGCTCGCCGGGCTCGGAAGCTGCCAATTCAATAATTAACATAAATAAACAACTAACTACAATAGAGTCCAGTCCAACAAGAGTACAGTCAAAGGCAGAGAAGCGTATCCAACGCCGAGAGAACACTCACCCGTAGTGGGTCTAGACCATCGTACATAACGGCACAACGCCGTCAATCTAGCCTAATCCCTAGATCTGAAATCACGGTAGCATAATGACTAATGAGGTAGTTCACAACTGTCGAGACCATTCCCTCGAACGGGGAACTCAAGAAACCTCCATCCCCAGGCTGGGTGACTCAAGTACCGTTGGATTTAGTAGGTCTAGCGGGCTACCCAGACTCTGGTGGCGTTGTGCCACCTGTTACTTCGCGTTACTCACGATGGGTGCGTGCGTGGTTTTTCGTGTTCACGTTTAGTGACCTCCCACTAGTCGTAGCCTTCTTACGGCACACGTATGCTGACCCACCCGGGAGTGGTGGAGCGGCTTACCCGATAGAGATGATTTGTAGGCTGGTTACCGTCGGGCCCCCACGCGCAGCCGAGTCTAGGCTTTAGGGGAAGAACTAGCTAGAGGGTTAGACCTAGAGTGCATGGTCTGTGTGTGCGGACGTGGCTGGGACCATCAGACCGGCGCTGATAGGCACGACCCCAGCTAGTCCTTATTTTGTGTTCTTGGTTACTGTACGGTGTCTCTGTCTCTGCCTGGGGCGTCGTAGAGAGACACCTGAGGCTGTAGACTAGGTCGTCAGTGGACGCATCAGGCCTTGCTTCTGGTGGGCGGCGGTTCAAGATTTGAATGGTATCGGGCCTTCCCGGTATCCGGATCTTGGGTCGTCACACTACTGGTCTAATGGGTAGGCCTTGCTGTCCGTCTCCATCCTCGTGGTGCCGACATGATGATGAAGGATCTTCCCAGGGTCGCGGCTTTAGAGAAGCAGGTTTCCCACCCTTTTCCTGGTGCAGGACTTTGAGCGAGCGACTTCTCCAGTTGGTTCGCTTCCTCAGAAGTCATGGTGCCGGAAGGTGATGCGTCTGTTGAAGTGACTACGATGAAGGTCGGAGGATGGATACTGAAACATTTGTGATGACACCGTAGCCTTAGTTTGTCTTGTTTTTCCATAGGCTTATATGTCGACAATTTGTATTTTGACTAAAGAAATGAAATTTCCTTAGCTCGTAACCGTGTTGTTGTGCACCTCTTAATAAGAGCGTGTGGTGAGTTCATGAGGGCTGACAGATCTACCATCCCACCTTTTTTCTGTTGCGCGCGTACACTTCTTTCTTTACGCCCATGGTACACTGTAGTTGGTTTCCAAGACGAGTATATGTTTTCCCTTGGTGGGGAAGGGTTTTTGCTCATGGTTTCTGGGGGAAACAGGAGTACTAGCCCTTTGGAAGCTTGTCTGCTACCATTGTTTCCGAGGGAGCATGCTCGCCTCTTGGGAGCCCGTAGGCTACCATGTTGTTTTCGAAGGGAGTGGTGCTTGCTTCTTGGGAACCCGTAATTTACCATGTTGTTTTCGAAGGGAGCGGTGCTCGCTTCTTGGGAACCCGTAAATTACCATGTCATTTTCAAAGGGAGCAGTGCTCGCTTCTTAGGAACCCGTAGGTTACCATGTTTGAGCTGTAGCTGGTAACACTTTCTTCATTTGAGGGGAAAAGACTTCTTTTATTGGTTAAAATTTCTGAGGTTTACAGAATTCCAGCTTGTAAACTCCTTTGCCGAGCACTTTCATCACCTTGTACGGGCCTTCCCAGTTTGGTGCTAGCTTTCCCATGGCCGCTCTCGGGTCGGCCACGCTTGTTCACCGTAGCACTAGGTCTCCGGGGAGGAAGTGTCATTCTTTGACGCGGGCGTTGTAGTATTGAGCCAGCTTTTGTTGGTAGGCCATGAGACTTACTTGGGCGCGCTCTCTGTCTTCCTCAAGCAAGTCTAGGTTTTCTCACATCGCCTATTTGTTCTTGGCCTCATCGAATTGTCCAACTCGTAGTGACGGGTTGGATATTTCAACTGGTATCACCGCCTATGGTCCGTACGCAAGGTGGAAGGATGTTTCGCCTGTGGCAGCTCTAGCGATGGTCCGATGTGCCCACAAAATGCTCGGGATGGAATCTATCCATGAATCGCCTACTCATTCTAGGCGGGTCTTGATGCCGTGGAGAAGCATTTTATTTGTGTTCTCCACTAACCCATTTGCCTGGGGATGGCCCACCGATGTGTAGTGGTTCCAGATCCCTAATTTCGAGCACTTCTCTTGGAACGCAGCACTCACAAACTGCATGTCGTTGTCGGTTGTGAGGACCCGTGGGATCCCGAACTGGCAAATGATGCTTCTTAGCACAAACTTCCAAGTTGCTTCACTAGTGATCTTTCCTAGGGGTTCTACCTTGACCCATTTGGTAAAGTAGTCTTTGGCTACTATGAGGAACTTCTTCCTCCCTTAAGCTTAGGGGAAGGGACCCAGTATGTCTACCCCCACCGAGCAAACGGGCGACGCTCCATTAGGGCATTCAATTGTGTTGCTGGCTGGTGGTGCAAGTTGGAGAATTTCTGACACTGAGGACATCTCCGGACATAGTTGAGGCAATCTTGTTGTAGCGTGGGCCACCAGTATCCTTGACGGATGAGAGTCTGTGCAAGTGCTCGCCCCCCTATATGAATGTCACAGAGTCCCTCATGCACTTCATGTACAGCTTGCTTCACTTTTGTGGGGAACAGGCACTACAGTAATGGTGTTGAGAGGGATTGCCGATACAAGCGACCATTGACCACCGTGAAATGTGTCGCTCGTGCTCGCGTGCGGCGGGCCTCAGCGCGGTCGACTGGGAGTTGTTGTCGAAGGAGGAAATCCAAGAGGGGATCCATCCAGGAGAGTTCATAGTCAATGGCGTTTACCTAGGGAGCCGGTTCTTCTATCCTCGGCACTGACAGCTCCTTTATCAAGATGGACCTTGACTTGGAGACTGTGGTTGCCGACGCCAGTTGAGACAGAGCGTCTGCTCGAACATTCTCCTCCCTGGGAATGTGCATCATCTCGAAATGGGTGAATTCTGAAGAAATGGCTCTTGCCTTCTCAAGATATTTGATCATGGCTGGTTCGCGAGCTTCAAACTCTTCCTTGACTTGGTTGGCGATGAGCATGGAGTTGCTGTATGCTCGCACATTGGTCACCCCTAGGTGTCTCGCCATTCGTAGCCCAGAGAGAAGTGCTTCGTACCCAGCCACATTATTTTTTGTCGGGAAGTTAAAGTGGAGGGCGTACTGTAGATCTATCCCTTCTGACCTACCCCGCTGCCGGCAACGTAGGATGATCCATCAACGTAGAGCTCCCAGACTGGTCTTGAGGATTGCTCCGACAAATCCTCCTCTTGTATCGTGCATTCTACGATGAAATCGACTGGGGCATGGACCTTGATCGTAGTCCTCATATGAAATTTTATGTCAAACTCGCCCAACTCGATTGCCCACTTGATCAGCCTTCCCGAGGCGTCAGGATTCTGGAGGATCTGGCGCAGAGGCTGATCAGTGAGGATGGTGCTTGGGTGAGCCAGGAAGTACGGTCGCAACTTGTGAGTGACCGTGATTAAGGCTAGCAGAAATTTCTCCATCCGCGAGTACTGGAACTCCGGCCCCTATAGTGCCTGGCTTACGTAGTAGACGGGTTTCATAACATTGCCTTCCTCCCGAGCGAGCACAATGCTCATTGTGCTTAGAGTCACCGATAGATACAAGAGCAGTTGTTCTCCATTTTGTGGTTTGAGAGTATGGGAGGGGACGCCAGGTACTTTTTTAATTCTTCAAATGCCTGCTCACATTCCTGATCCCACTCGATTTTTCGTTTCTTTTCCGGTGCCTTATTGGTCTGTTTGATAAGTCGGAAAGAGGGAAGGCACCTCTCTGCTACTCGGGATAGAAACCGAGTTAAGGTTGCGATGCGGCCGGTGAGCCACTGTACATCCCTCACTCATCCTGGTCGCTTCATCTCTAGTACTTCTCGGATCTGGTAGGGATTCGCCTCTATTCCTCTATGGGTGACGAGGAATTGGAGGAACTTCCTTGATCTTACCCCAAACGCGCATTTGCTTGGGTTGAGTCTAATATTGTACCTTTTGAGCGTCACAAACGTCTCTGCCAGGTCTTCCAGGTGCTCGGCAGCTCGAAGGCTTTTTGATGTGACACCACCTTGGGGTGATAGCCACTAGACCGATGCACCTTGGACCTAGACTTACAAGCAATCAACCTTGAGCGGCGAACCCACTCTAGCAGACTCACCCATGTAATGCACACATGTGCCCGTGGCAGCCCAGTGATGATGGAGAGGGTCCGGGGCGGGACCTTGACACTTCGGGGGATTTGGCTAGCTTGAGGCTGAACCCCTAAGGGCCCAGGATGCCCAATTTCACAGGCGGCCAGAACGCCAAGGGCGTGGGTTGTAGGGTCTCTCTCACAACTCGCTCCGCGGTGGTCGCTCAATTTGATGACAATTTGGGACCGGGCACTCTCTCACCGCTGACAACACTGAGATGTAATACTAATTAAGCAAAGGAAACCAGCAAACAGAAGTGTTCAGTAGCTCACCTGGTCCGCGTGAAGACGTCGACCCTGACCGAAGAAGAGGGCGAGCGGGGAAGCGTGGGCTACCCGCACGCCGCGTCGATGACACTTCGGCCGAAGACCTATTTGTACATGCACTACTCCCTCGCATAGGGGTTGGACTAGGGGTGGGGAAGCCCAATTACAACCAAACACTACCTCCACGTAGGGAGGGGCTGTAAGCCGGCCAGGCGGGGTTGGGGAGCTAAGTTAGAAACCGAATTGCCGAGCTCCGCCGATTCTGCCAGCTTTAGGAACAACTTGACAGACAGTCGATGACGGCGTCGCCACGGGCTCTGCTGAGGTCAGAAGAGGTCAAGACCAGTGCCGAAACTTTCTGACTTGACCCAGGATGATGTCCGAATTTTAGTGGAATTTCCTGAAGATGTTATTGGCTGGGGCAGGGTCTGGAACAAGGCTGGACCGCTCTGGCTCTGGTTGCTCCCAGAGTAGTGCTACTGGAAGACGGGGGTGCCAGGAACAATACCGTGCTCTGTTGAAGGCAATACCAGAGCCGTTACGATCATGGTCAAGTCTTCTTCACGCCACGACCAACGGGGCCATCGGCAGATGTCGGAGCTGATCGTAAAGGTCAGAACAGTGGAGGGGTATCAATTCAGGCTCATGGAAACTGACTATGCGCACTGTGGGAAGAAAATATGGAACTCTTTACTCCGAGGTCCAAAATTAGCTCTCCTTCTTGGAGATGACAGAAGACTTGAAGGAGAAGCCATCAGCCAGATTTCATGCCCGGAAACACAAGGGGGTGTCCGGGGAAGCTTCTACACCGAGCCTCTGGTTGTCTTCCTGGGAGAAACTGCGTAGATCGCCGAGAATCGCTCCTCTGGACCGCTCCGGGATCAGAAGAAGGCGGGACTGCCCTCATTGCGATGCTGACTATACGAAGATTCCAACGATATATGATACGCCTCCTGAAGCCTCACGATGATGCCATGGCCGCTGCTGCAAACTGTTGGTACACTACTGCCTGCGAGCTGGTGCTGGATCTACAACTAACCGAAGGTGAATGGAGTAGGAAGGGGGGTGAGATGTAGCAAGGGGTGATGGCTAATGGGTATAGGGGTTGGGGAAGGGTGTTAGGGGTTGGTGGGAGTGGCTGGGAGAGGGAGGGGGAAGGGCTAGCAGAGGGTGGTGGGTCTAGTGCGGCCTGCTCTCTCAGCACAAGGTGGAGGAGGGGGATGGAGGGGAGGCCAACCTATGGTGGATGGGGGAAGGAGATGGAGTTTTGCCAAGGCTTGGGGAGGAAGAGAGAGGGTAGAGGGCAGAAAAGGGGGGCTGGGGAAGAAGGAGAGAGGGGTGGGAAATTCAAATTTCACCTAGGGTTAAGCCCCTTCAGACTTGGGGAGGTGGAGAGTTGCTTGGGGAATATAATTGGGTGGTTGGTGGTTGGAGGGTGGGGTGGGGATTGGGGGAGGATCCCTTGGGGCTGGGGTGGAGTAATGAGAGGGGTGTGGGGGCTTGGAATAGCCTTGATGGAGGGGGAGATAGAGAAAGTAGGTGGGAGGGGAAGAGAGATAGAGAGGGGCAACCCCCTTAGAGAGAGAGAGATATTTCAAGAGAAGGAGGGGAGAAAAAATTCCAACGGAATTTCTAATTTCATTGATCATCAAAGGTTACAAATGAGAGAAGGGATGGGGCTATTTATAGACTCGATACTTTTCCTTGGACCAAATTGCCCCTGGACAATTGACAGAATGACCACACAGTCCAAGGAGGGGCGCCCCTAGGCCTAGCCCATTGAATTGGGCCCAATAGCAAACCTAATCAACCATATGACAGATAACTTAGGTAAATGACTCACTAACCTAGGTACCAGACTCAAATAAAGGGAAAATTACACAGTTTATGACTCAAATAAAATATAAAAATTACATGGCTTGACTCAGAAAAATATGACAAACACAATGATGCATGCCGACGAACAATCCGAGCCTCGAAAATGTGGAGGGACAAGGGATGCCCCCATCATACCCCCGGGGTGGGGAGAACTTGACCCCGTCGAGTATGGGTCCACCGGGAAAGTGGTACACCAAGTAGCTCCAGGCGAACCATGATCTCCAAACTCAACTCCCCGTCCCAAGTCGGGGAACGGCTCTTCAGCCTCTCAAGGTAGCTCCGGCACACCCTTTTGATGTGAAATAGCCCAAGGTAGACAAAGTATGTGTTGATGAGCCTAGGACCTAGACCCGCAAGCATATAAGAGTAATCAACGAACTTTCACTAGCGGCTCACTCGCAAGGCGCATACAATCTCCCGAAGGTACCGGGGGATGATGGCGAGGGTCCGAGGGGAGACCCAATGATTCTAAGTGACTTAGTTGGCTTAGGCTGACCCCCAAAGGGCTTGGGATTCCCAACTTTTTGGGAGGCCGGCAAGCTGGGGCGTGGGATTGGGTGGCACTCGCTCACGAACCGTGGTGGGCACACTATTGAGTACTAACGAGTTCGGACACTCTCTCACCGTCCGACGGGCATGCGAGGCAATACTAAATTTGCAAAGTAAAGGCCAGCAAGGGTAGTATCAGATGCTCACCTGATCGGTGTGAAAACATCGATCTCGCTCGGAGACGAGGGCGCACCGGGAAGCGTGGGTATACACCCAAACGCTGTGGCGATGACACTTGACCTGAAATTTAAAAGAAGTACAGCACTACTCCTCTCGCAGGAGGGGGGGTTCTTGGGGTGGGGGTTAAACTTCTTACAACAAAAAACTACCTCCACACAGGGAGGGGCCTTCAGCAGGCCAAGCGGGGAGGGAAGAAAGCGAACTAAACGTTAACAAAGGAAGCCGATGCCGAATCTGCCACCCTCTGTGATTCTAGACAGTCACCCGCTTGCTGTGACCACTCCAGATTTTTTTTGAGGGCGAGACCAGTGGGAAATTCTTCGTACTTTGATCAGGATGAAGCCAGAATTTTACTTAATTCTCTGAACGCCGGTGCTGGCCGTGACCGACACCCGAACAGAGAGGCAGTTCTGCTGCTCTGACTGATCCAAGTTCACAACAGTGGGAAGAAAAAGGTGCCACGGGCTCTCTAGAGATCCAATTGGGGCGTGGCTGGTACTGAAAGAACTGTTGACAAGCCCTCTTCGAAACGAGGGTCACTAGAACTTCAGCTGATGTCGGAGTAGGCCGCACGAGCTCGAACAGTGACAGGGGGTCGGAGAAGACTGACAGGAAGCAGAGCTGTGCGCCCCGGGAAAGAAAATGAGAAAACTTAACTCCAGAAATCAAAAGGGGCTCGCTTCTTGATTCTGAAAGCCGACTTATCGAAGAAGCTCTCGGTCGAGCCACACCTCCAGATCTTCACGAGAGTGGTCGGGGCAGTCTCTGGAATCAGGTTCTGGTCTTCAGTCTGGGGCAGAATGCGCAGTTGGACGAGATCCTCTCTTCCGAACAGCTCCGAACTTGGATGCCGGCGGGACGACCTTCATTGCGTAGCTGACTCGACGAAGTTTCCAGAAATATACGATTCGCCACCTGAAACCTTGAGGGGTGGTTGTGGCTGCCTCTGCAAAACACTGCAACCCTGCTGCCTGCAACAGGGACAGAATATGGTGGAGAAGATGGTGTGGGGGAGAGAATGATCTAGGGGTTATTTGGTGGATGGGGGTGATTAGTGGTTGTGGGGAGTTGATGGGAGGTCTAAGGGGTTTGTGGGAGCTAGGGAGATGGAGGTGGAGGGGGTGAATATTGGCTGGAGATGGCTGAGGGAGGAGTGGAGAGGGAGGGTGTAGCTTTTGGTAAGCAATAGAGAGCAAGGGGATGGGGGGGGGCGACCTTGACTTGTGAGAGGGGGAGGGGGAGGGCGCACAAGGGTGATTAGGGGGTGGTGGAGGTGAAAGGGCACAGCCCTAAGGGAGGGAGAATTTGAAATTTGGCCTAGGGAGGAGTTTCTTCAGCCTTGGGGAGAGGGAGGGATGCTTGGGAAATAGTTTTGGGTAGGTGGTGGTTGGAGGGTGGAGCTAGGAATGGTGGAAGCTTTCTTGGGACTAAGAGGGGAGTTAATGGATTGGTGGGTGGTTGGGAAGGGGATTGAATGAGGAGAGGGGAGTTAAGAGGTAGGTGGGAGAGGGGAGAGAGAGAATGGGGCGCAGTCCCCTTGTGGGAGAGAGAAGGAGAGAGAGAGAGAGAGAGAGATAATGAGAGATATAGAGGGATTTGGAATGCTTTCTTCAATATTCATCCAATGGTGCTTACATGGGGAGAGATGGGGCCTATTTATAGGCAACCACTCTTTATATGACCAAAATAACCTTGACATTAAGACAAAAGACCCAACATGTCCTAGACTCAATCTATTAGGCCCAAAACTAAGGTATTAAGGCCCAATTAAGCATAACAAGAGAAATGGACTAGAACAACATGACTCAATAAAGGAAAATACATAAGATAGGACTCAATAAAATGAAAATACATAAGATGAGACTTTAGAAAGTGAAGATAACATGTGTAGATCATAGTCCGCCCATATCAAGAGTCTGCAGGTGACCTGAGCCAGAGGGAGTGTCGTGAGATGCCCTCAACACCTTTTGCAAGTGATGGTACCATGCTTGCCTAGTATTACCTCCGTGTGCTCACGTCGGGCTCTCAAGCTGATTGGTGGAGGCTCTCCGAAGGTGTCACTCTCAAAGGTTGGTAGAGGCTCGAGGCACTCACTAGGATCCACCACGGTGCCCATATAGGGTGCCGGGTCCACCACGTGGGAAGTATAGTGAATCCCAAAATCCATCGGTAAGTCCAACCCGTAAGCCGGGTTGCCAAAGCCACTTAGAACCCGGGAAGGTCTAAGTCCTCGTGCCCTCGATCTGGAGGTGACCCTAGGGTAGAGCCACTCCAATGTCACCATCACCAAGTTGCCTACTTGGAATCTCAAGTGGTGCTTACGAGCTATTGCCTGCTCTTTGTGATCCTCACCGCTCGTTGCTAGATGCTTGCGTGAATGCGTATGCCATGCACTACGATGCGGTGTGGGTGTGAAAAGTATGGTGTGCAAAGGTGGACCAGGGCAGCCAAATGTAGACCGATCATTCTTTGATGCCATGAAGACTTTGACAGACTTAGGAGGGCCGGGGCATCCATAGGTGAACCTATCATGCATGGGTGTGATGAGTGCCGAAGGACCCGGACATCCATGAATGCTCCTAACATGCTTAAGACTCATGATGAATGAAGGTGGACCATTACATCCGAATATGGACCACTCATGCTTCCTACTTGACATGTGGGTGATATGAATGAATGGACCCGACTTATGAATCATGCTAAGTGGTGCAATACGCCAAGGTTCATGCATTCCTATCCCAAAGATGACTTTCATGTGCATAGGTGTGGGGTGGCCCTTGAGCTTCCACTTGAAAGGGTCGAAGGGATCATGGAAGGTGGTCATCATGGTAAGAGGCACTTCCTTGTTCCCTAGGTGTAGATCTTCCTTGGTCATGGCTATCCTTGTGTCGCCCAAGACTTGGGAGAGGTGAGCGTGGTCAAACATGGTGGGTGAGGGTAGGGAATAGTGGGTGGTGAGTAAGGCGGGTGGGTCACATGGGCATCTAGGCTCCTATAGGAAGGGGTCAAAGGGATCATGGAATGGGTTTCATAGAGAGAGGTACTCTAAGTCCTCAAGGTTCTCAAAAGATGATGAGGCATCGTCCTCCATCGGGATAATTGGGCCGGTGATTTGGGTGGGATGGTCAGCCATGAATGGAGGACTTGATGTTCTACCCAAGATAAGCAACTTCAATTTACTGATAGCATCGAGCTCATCGGGTGTAGGGACGAATAGAAGGAGGTCGCCAGTGTAGCAACCCACAGTGTAAACCGCGGTGATAGACCCGACACATAGGTGTTGGAGGTCAAGGCTCCTAGGTCAGTCGGCCACTGTGGTCAACATGCCAGTCAACTCCATTTGCCATGCTAAGCCCTTAAGAAGATCCTCTAAAGTCTCCACTTGGTAGGATGATTGGATGGTGGTGCGATAAGAGAAGGGCACTATAGGGAGGTTTTGCTCCATAGGAGGGCAAACATGGGCTGTGATCTCTCTAATTGGGCTTTCCCTTAGCCAATTAACAAGGGGTTCCCCTAAGATGAGCTCGACCCCATCTAGAGATGGTGATGGAGGGTGGAGACCACCGTGTGAGGCTTCTCCTTCAACTTGGACATGGGTGATCTTCATGGTGGGCATAGGGTCTGGAGTGGCATTTGTCCCCACGTCGCCGAGTGTGTGGGCCACTTTTCCTAATGCCAATGGGGTAGGAGGATTTATCATGGGTGGTTTGATGACAGCCAGTGCAGAGCGCACCCGGGGTGGTGAGCGAGGTCGGACTTGGGTTGGGGTTGGGAGTGGAAGTAGTGGAGGCCTAGGTTGGGGTAAGATTGGGGTTGAAAGTGTAAGGTGGGTCGGGCGAGGAGGTTTGGGTTGATTGGTTTTGAGAGGTGTGTCTCTTATGGGGGGCGATGGAGGGGTAGTGGTGGGGCCCAAGAGTGCTTGTGGGGTATGGGTTTGGTGAGGGATTTTGGGTTTGGGGGTGGTGGCTGTTATGGGCCTCGGTGGAGGGGTGGACACGGAGTCCACTTGGGCTTGTGGAGCTATGGTTGTGGTGAGGACTTGGAGGTAGGCTGTAGAAGTAGTGGCCGGGGTAGGAGAGGCGGGAGGCGGTGGGTATTGGGTGAATATGGTCTTGGGTTGGCCGGGTGGGGATGGAGGAGTTGAAGTGCTCCTTGGGCTATGGTTACTTGGGTAGGAGGGAGAAACATATCTAGCCCTAAGTTGATCCTTCATGTCCCCCCATGTGGTGAGGGGAGCTTCCCTTCTAATTATCCTTAAGCCTTCAATTTTTAACCAATGTGTTTGAGCCCTTTGGGTTAGTTGCATTTTGGCAAATCAAACCTTCCTATCCTCGGACATGGGATTCCACTCGAAGTAATGGTCCATTGAAGCCCCCCAATATAAATAGTCATAAGGATGAGTTGCATCAAAGGTGGGAGGTGGGGGATATGTCCTTCTATCGTCGCCCTTGGGGCGGGCCTATTGTCTCCTAGTTGGTCGAGTTGACCCGATAGGCTATCAAGCCGCTCATTGGCAAAGGTCAAGGCTCCCATTAGGTAGTTGACACAGCCGTGGTGGCCATGTGTGTTGGTGGTGGGTTTCTCTTGGAGGTTTGGACTCATGGAGAGGGCCGATGGGCAAGGTCGGTATGAGGCGGCCATGCTAGTGGACAGGAGCGATTCACTGGGAGACTCTAAATGCATATGCGCGCCCGAGGACCAACTTGTAGAGACAACTTGAGAACTTGCTCTGATACAACTTGATGTGACACCACTATTGATTTTATTTTGCCTGTCTATCTTTTCTTTGGGGTTTTGAATGATGAAATGACAAGCAAGTAATCAAAGATCCGCTCTTAACCTATGAACATGTGATCATGAACCTAGGCAACCAAAGCCACCTCTAGCATGGGCATGCTATCTCACTCAAACTACGCTAAAGAAAAGGGAAAACACACGCCGGGGCGTGGAGCAAAAGAGTAAATAAAACACACCGCAAGGGGTGGAGCAAGCAAGAAAATAAAAGAGATATGTGATAAATGAGAAAGCTAATGCCCAAGACTAAGGAAAGATGTGATCACCACCAAAGTAAAAACAAGCAAAAGACCTGTAAATACCTTGAAAATAGGTGGATGAAGCACCCACCCACGGGAGAGAAAACCAAAGAGAACCTGCAGGTCAACTAGAAATAACGGCCAGGACCCTGTGCGTTACTTGAAAAGTAACGGCCACGCGATAGACCGCCAGGAGAAGATGACGCGCCTGCACCAGACCGTCAGATAACCTGCAGTAGCAAAGTGTAGATTCTTTTAACTCCAACTCTTCCAGCCGGCTATAAGACTTGGGCCTCGTACTAGTGAACCTGTAAACCTACCAAAGATGTAGAAGACAAGAACAAAACAACCTAAATTAGCCCTTTCAATAATATAGCATAAATTCTCAAAGAACTTAAGGACATCAAAAGGAGAGGGGATTACCGGGGAGTTTTTGGTTTTTTAACCCCTCTGGGCGTTTTTAAAAGATTAGGAGGATGCTTAGAAAATAGTGAAAAAACGTGGAGAAAGAGGAGGGACAATGCTTTGATTGAAGAAAAACCAGGGAAGAACTTAAGCATGTGATGATGATGAACTTGAAAGACTAAAACCAAAGTACTCCTTTGATTATGAGATGGATGAACGTGGGAAGCAGTTTCTCTTGGATGAAGATGACTCCTGAGTTCGGCAGCACTTCGTCGTGAATTTTAAAATCCTCTCTTTTGGACCATGAAGTCAAGGGTTCTATTTATAGACCCTCAAACTCTTAAGTCGAGCAGAGGATAATTCAGCAAGATAAAGGGATTACTCTTAGCAAATCCTCAAAGATAATATCACCAAGAGTCCATAGAAACAAACAGAAGGTCCTGAGGATCAGATTTGAAAGAGATATCGTCAATCCAAACCCTTATCTTCGGCCACGGAGTAGCAGAGAAAAGGCCTGAACTGTCAGGACTCTCTGAAGGAAGTAACGGCCACACGACAGACCGCCACTTGGAAATAACGCACCAAGGAACATCCGTCACTATCAACCTTATCCCTAAAAGATAAGATCAACGGGAAGAAGACCCAACAAGTTGGACTCTGCAAGGAAGCAACGGCCAAGGCATAGGGTGTCAGAATGAAACAACGGCTGCACGACAGACCGTTATTATCAATGTGTAAGCCAAAAGGATAAGCTTTAAAACGAGGCCTTAAGCCTTAGGTCTCTTCAAAGCGTAATGGTCTAGGACCCATCTGTCAGAATGAAACAACGCGCCTAGGACCGACTGTTATTATCAAAATGGAGATCAAAAAGGAGTAGAGGCATTGCTAAGATTCATCCAATGAAGTAGCCACCAGGAGCCATATCTGATCACGGAGTTCAGACCCAAGAAAGAGGCTTCAACTAATCAAGAGACTCAATGAAGAGTGAACAACTCGGAGCATCATATAGAATAAATAAGGAGATGACCCGACTTATTGGGTATAAAACGGGTGTCAACAAATGCCCCTCCTTAACGTCCTCTTTGCAAGGGAACGAGCGGAGGTGAAGCGAAAGCGAAATGGAACATGGAGATGAAGCGGAAATGAAGCGGAGTGGATCAAAAAGAGGGCGTTAAGGTAAATGACACCCGTTCTCAACCAACAAGCGATAGGAATTTTCTGGAAAGCTTCAAAACTGATCACAAGAAAATAGCCAACCAAAGGATGCAAGTCTGGAGGAGCTAATAACTAAGGAAAGGAAACACGGCTAGCCGCCGGAGGCAACGGAAAGAACAAGAGACTAAACTCCAGACAGGAATCTTCAGCCAACCAGATCAAGCGAACAGATCGAAGGAAAACCTTCTAATTCAGAGTGGAATGATTCTGCTTCTCCGAGATCAAGAACATAGCTATTCACCATCATCAAGACACTTGAACAAATGAAGCTTCAAAAAAAAGCTCAAAGAATGCGTATGATGCATGCTGGGCTAAAGGAAAAGAAATCTTCAAAACAAATGCAAAAGAAAGATAAAATATCAAATACTCGAGAATAATATTGCTAGACCAGAGAAATTAGGGTCAGGACGTCATTTGCAACCACGGCGTGCAAGATAGAACCATCGTCCCCAAACTTATTCCAATCTAACGGCCTATCCAACGATTAAACATGTGAACTTAGATCATCATCATTTTTGTTTAAGGGGAACATCAGATCCTGGAACACATGAATGACCAACCGGTTCTCGAGATAATATCGTAGATAACATATAGTAATGCATTAAGGGATAAGGGATGAGATACAAATACCTGACTCACCTTCCGGACGGATGGTAAAGCATGATTTTGTTCATAAATTCCTTCATAAAAGATAGGTTAGCCAAAAAAATAAATATTATCATGAATCAAGGCATAACCATTTGTACGTGCGAGAGGCATTAACAATGAATATTCTGACAGAACATAAAACCATTTTGACATCAAATAGACCATTTAATTCATCAAGAAACTTGCAAGTTTGTAACGGTCTGAGGAAAGGGCGTCACATCAAGTAACGGACCATCCCTAGTCCGTCATAACCAGGCGGTTCACATTCTTCAATAAAATAGTTCAATCATATGTAACGGTCTGTTCAAGACGTGTCAGAAGGATGTAACGGTCAGACGATAGACCGTCATATTTCCTGAGCGTTCAAAAAAAAAAAAACAACCGAACGGTCACGGCCATCATTCCACATTCAAGCAATCAAACGCCCCAAAACCCAAACCGAGAGAAACCACCGGCGACCACCGCCCTCACCACCGTAATGGCCGGCGACGAGGCTCCCCAGCCACCACCACAGAGGAGGGAGAGAGGGAAACGGATGGCCATACGGCGGTTCCACCGCCGTCTCGAATGGGAAGTGATCCTGTCGGTCACGGAAGAGGAAACGGCGAGGAGAAGCCCAAGACAAGAAGAAGAAGCTCCCACGGTCGTGGAGGACCAAGGGGAAGCCCCATTGGGTGCAGAGGAACCCAAAGGACCAGAGAAGAAGAGGAAGAGAGGCATGGACCGTGAGGTAGGTCCCCTCCGCCCTAACTTCAAATTTGATTTTTTTGTGTTTTTATTATGAATGCATGTGGGATATAAGGGTAGAAATGGGTCCATGAACCCATTAGGAATGATCGTAGGCCATTCGGCCAAGGTGGGAAGCCACGGGGATACAAGGGAAAAGAGTCCCAATAGCAGACAATGTGACGGTCCTGCCAGCGACCGTCACTTGCCTGACGCACCACCCTGAGTTCGTCAGAAGCAAACGACGCCCTACCCCAGGGCCATCACATCTGCCAGGGTCTTAAACTATTTTTAGGGTTTTCAATTTTCAAATTTTTGTTTAGTTTTCAATTTTAAAATGCTTATGCAATGTTTTATGATATAATTAACTAACTTATGATTTAAATAACATGCAGGGAAAGCGAAGATCAAGGATCTCCTGGCTGCAGGTCCAGGCGGTGTACCAGGCACTGCACGACTACCAGAGGGAGTGACTAGCCAGCATGGGATTCGCCGAGGTGCTCAGCATCGAGGTGATCCGGATGGACACACCCTTGCTGTACGCGTTGCACGAGAGATGGGACCCGATCAGCAGAGCTTTCATCTTCTCGTGGGGCCACATGATCCCCACGCTGGAAGACATAGCGAGGATTACGGGATTGAGAGTCCACGGAGCCGCAGTGACCGGATGGACTTACGGCGATTACCAGGAGATGGCACAGCAGCTGCTCGAGCTATATTTGATCAGGCCGGGATAGTCCTCCTCCCAGCTCTCGAGATCAGTGCTGCAGGAGAGCTTGGGATTGAGAGGAGCGGCGATAGCCGTAGGAGAGCTACCCGAGGAGCATTTGGGCAGAGTGATAGACCAGGTGCGCCCTCGCGTGGCGACGGAGGCAGGACCTGAGGGAGATAGAGTGCTCAGACGCTTCCTGATGCTGCTATTCGGGAAGCTCCTCTTCGTGACTTGGGTGGACGTCATCCGCTGCAGACTACTGCCTATGATAGAGAATTTGCACAGAGTTGGGAGATATGCTTGGGGAGCAGCAGTGCTCGCATTCCTGTTCGAGTCCCTGAGCACTACGGACCGGTAGACGATGCTGGGCAGCTTCTCACCTTTCTTACAGATAAATGCACTTTAAATGCTTTCTTTTATGCCAAAATGTTTATGATATGCCATGTGACTGACTTGATTTCTAAAAATGCAGATCTTGAGCTATATGTACCTCCCGGGCATCGGGAGAGGCACGCCACTCCACCCCGACTGCATACCGATCGCGAGGCGTTGGTCGGTGGCGAGGGACACAGGGTCGATCATCAGACTGACCCGGACGATCCTTGATGACCTGGACTCCTTCCCACATACGTCGGTGAGTCCAAAACTCAAAATGATTTCTATATGCTTCTATATGCTTCTAAATGCTTTTATATGCTAATGCTGATGAATGAACTAAATGCTTTCAGGTGAGATGGACCCCATACCGCGGCGAGGGTTACACGGGACAGCCGTGGGTAGAGGCGGCCTTGTCGTACTGGGGACGAGACATATGGCTGCATTGCATCCATATCATCGAGCCTCTGCACTACAGGCTGATCCTGCGGACCCGGGGACTACATCAGCCTGAGGTGACCTTTCCACGCCACAGCGATGACCACCCTGGCAAGTCAGTAAGGGCATCAGTGGTAATGTGGATTGGTGCGCCCGGAAGGCGAAGTACTTCCATGACTGAAATAGGCGGGGCCGAGCGGTGAAGGAACGAGACGAGAGCGACGAGGCATATCTGAAGGCCTTTGCTCGACTCTACGGCGACCGGGTGTACCGAGGCACCCGACGACCGGTATGCAAAAAACTTAAACTCTTTCTATATGCAAAAATGATAGATGTACTGACTCATGCTTTCTACATGCAGCTAGACCCTGAGGGATGGATAGCTGAGCTGGAGGGATTACTCCACTCCACCATCCAGCAGCGGGACGGGTACCGTACCGCTCTGGAGCTCCTGGTGAGATTTTAAAACCTAGACTTAAAATGCTTATGATTATGACAATTGATGTTTATGATGCACATGCTGATTAACCATGGTCCCTAACCCTGTCTTCAAAATGCAGCGGGCCGAGAGATCCCAACGAGCCGGACCGGATGCCCCATCGTCCTCCTCACAGCCTGCGGGAGGCAGGGCTGAGCAGGAGGCTGATTTTGCTCGGGCGGTTGCCCGGGCCGAGGAGGCGAAGGCCACCCTCGCGGAGCGGGTAAGATGCTAAAAATGCTCATGCTTATGATCCTGCCTAAAAATGCCTTATGATTTACTATATGAAATGCAATCTACAGGCGAGAGAGCTAGCAGCAGCAGTGGCCGAGGCCAGACAGGCGAGGATAGAGGCAGAAAGAAGTCGGGTCGAGGCTGATCGAGCCCGAGCGGAGACAGAGCTTGTGCGGGCAGAGATGGCCCGGCTGAGAGCGGAGACCCCGCGACGCTTGGATGAGGCAGAGGGGGAGCGACTACGGACGGAGTTAGCTCGGGCTCAAGCTGAGGTGGAGAAGCTCCGAATCGAGACGGCGGACTTGGATCGCTACTGGACCGAGGCACGGGAGACACGGCGTCAGATCTTCACGATGAAGATCGAGCTGCGGACGCCGGAGCGGACGGTCCGGATGATGGGCCGGGGACCGGAGCGGGGCACTTCCCAGAGTGGAGTACGGAGGAGTGCTACCCCGAGCGGCTCGGTAGGGGATTTTCTTGTCAGCTCCTCCAGCCAACGCAGGAATGAGAGGGCGGAGCGGGGACAGCAGGAGGAGAGTGCTTCGATAGCGCCGCCACCCGTGAAGAGACCCGAGGTTAGAGAGGATGATGGCGGTCCGGTGGATAAGCTGGCCGAATGATGTATTTTTATGTTTTTCTTATCACTTGTATGTAACTTTATGGAAAATGGAATGAAATCTTTTTTTTGGGTTTTCTGTTTATTTTGTGCGAACGTGAATGAATGGATGTGTGTTTGAATGTGCAGGGATGGATGAAATGAATGGATGAATGGTTTCGGCAGGTGATTATATGTTTGAATATGCATGTGCGGATGAGGTGTGTATGAATGAATGTATGAGACATAGGCAGAAATGTATGCATGAGTCATTTACAGGAATGTATGTGTGTGAAAATGTAGAGAGAATGAGGTGTACAATGCGAGAGACCGCCAGGTCTAGTCAAGGGCAGAAGAAATAGCCTGAATTCAGTAGCAGAGAAAGTAACGGTCTAGGATCAGACCGTCATAATCAAACGACGCGCTGGTTGAAGGGCGTTATACACAACAGAGGCCAAATTTGTAATCTGAGCTGCAGGAAAAACGACGGTCCACCTCTGGTGCGTCAACGGAAAATAACGGCCTAACGCTGGACCGTTAATCGTGGCAGAACTATAGTTTGCAGGGTGACTAGCAGGAAATGCGACGGCCTAAAATAGACGCGTCAGAATGAAGCAACAGCCACAACCAGGACCGTCAGGTAGTGCTTAGCCCAGAGTGAAAAGAATTGAGTGGTTGAGAGTGTAACGGCTGAGGGTTCGCGCGTTACAAGAAACGACGGTCAGCCCTTAGACCGTTAATCTCCACAGAACATGATCGGGGAAATTAAACCCACAGGAAAATGCGACGGCCTAGGGTTGGCGCATCGGAGTGAAATAACGGCCGTACGATAGACCGTTAGATCCTGGGTCGTATTCCGAGACGGATTGAGCCGTGAGAACTTAAACCCGAGGTTTAGCCATCTAATCCCTTACTAGAATTCATCTAGATTGAAGATAAAGCCTTCTAGCCCAAGTCTTATCCTTTCAAAGCCAAAATTAAACCTTTAAAACTTGGAAACTCAACCAAAATCGTATCTTTGTTGAAAACCTCTGCTTTAGGGTTGAAGAACCTCTCCTAAGGGCAGAAATCAAGATGAAGAGAAGCTTCGAGGTGATGGCTGTGGAGGAGAAGGTCTACACCGGACCTAAAGCTGCCAGAAAAGAACATGGAGAGCTCCAACGGTTGACATCAATTCCCAAGCACTTAAGCTCCAATGTTCAAAGGGCGGTAAGTCCCTCAACAACACATCCAAGTTCAAAAAAAAATCTGCACTTCAATTCGTTTTATGACTTCTTCTTCTCCTTCTTTCTTCAAGCCTCTTCTTGGCCCAAGATGTTACTCTAATCTGAAGTGGGTGGCTCCCATGGTAAAGGCCCTCCCTATAGAAGTCACATCCATCCTTAAAGCTTGGCACCTTCAACCACTCTTGGTTTTAGGCAAAAATTTTCAAAAATTATCCTTAGATTGGCCAAGTATTTCAGCTCTCGTGGAACTATGGCATCCACAAACTCATACCTTCATCTTCCCTTCCTTCGAAGCAACAATCCTTTTAGAAGAGGTAGACACCTACCTATCCCTTCCTAAGACTAAGGCGGGGGATGAAGACCGGGTTTGCTACACAATAGAGCCTATCGACCCATCCTTGATTTTGAGTGATTTCATTCATAACCCAAAGGATGTGAGGACCATGATCAGCCCACACCACATTCACTTGATACCCTTGGCGCAATGGATAGTGTCTCATTGTAAAAATAAGTGGGAGAGACATGAGGCAATAGCCAAGGCGGTGGCGGTTTGCTTGTGCGGAGTCTTCCTTTTTACCACGACCGACCACCTCTTAGACATCCAAAATCTTAGCATTATTAGTGGGATGTGGCGGGGAATGTCCATCTCTCAAGCTGTCCTCTCATACCTCTATGAAGGACTTAGCTCGGCTTGCCTAGGAGGACTTTTGTTCGGCTCCATGATACTCCTTGAGTGCTGGATAGGAGTGAGAATCAAATTCCAACAAAAGGAAGACATAACTTCAGCTAGCCGAATCTTCGGGAGTCACCCTCTCTTCTTCATTGGAGGGGCATTTGGATACTCTTCTCAGGTTGAATGCAAGACGGCGGACAAGAAAATGCGGGATGAATGGCGCCTCTTCTTCAACACTCTGCCAATGGACAAGTTCATCATGCGGCCAAGAATCCTTCGAAGCACTCTTCTTAAAATACCACGGCGTCAAAGCTTGGACCTCCAGCTAGTGGGGAATACCACCATGGCGATCTACAACCCGCACCGGTGCCACCTTCATATCGGACTTCCAAGAACCGAAGCTCCTGCACTATCACACTACCCTCCCCTTCTACCTAGGAAGATGGGGACCGAGGAAGACGAAAGAGCAGTACGGACTGCGCTGACCATGTGGGAGATCAGCAAGGTGCGCCCGTGGTGAGATGAAGTTGAAGAGGACGACGTAGCACGCCGTGATTACGTGAAAGAGTTGAGAAAAATCCGCCCTCTTGCGGATAAGAAATTGAATGTGCCTTGATTTTATTTTGTTCATGAGAGAAGCTGTTTGTTATTAACAATCAAAGTTGGAATCTTCATGAATGTTATATCTCGTTTAATCTTGCTTGAATGAGATGATATTGCTTCAACTTAACGGATGTGAGTTTTGTGGTTTGAATGGCCAGAGTGATGTGAAGAGGCAGAGCCTCTAGAGGATGTAACGGACGGGCGGTGGGCCGCTGTAAGGAACGACGGCCTGATGATGAGCCATCAGAATGAAAGCATTATTAATCCTGCTCTCTGAAGCAAGTAACGAATGGGAGATGGGCCGTTATATACAAACGACGGTATAGACCAGGCCGTCAGAGGGACAATGTTTGATGAAATAAAAGCCCCATGCCTGAAGGAAGTGACGGCCGAAGGGAGACCGTTAAATTCATGTGGCGGTCTGGAATTGATGCGTTACAGCCTTTGACCTGCATTTTTGTGGATTATCACTTTGAACTTGTCCTACTGCCTGTACACACTCAAACATGAAACAAGTTAGATATGTTCTTAGACTCAACCCCTTGCCTTAAAGCAAGTTAGATAATGACCATTTCTTGATACTTGGTCAAGGGGTGGAGCCTTATTAAATAGGCGGAAAGCATAATAAAAATACAATGCATGCCATGCACATGATAGAGTTTTGGAAAACATTTTTTTTCGTGGGATTTTCGCAGATATTTGTTTTTTTTGGATTTTGGAAATATTTAGGGTTTTTGGATTTTGAAAATATTTGATTTTTTTGGATTTTAAAAATATTTGATGTTTTTGGATTTTGAAAATATTTGATGTTTTTTTTGAATTTTTAAGATAATTGATGTTTTTGGATTTTGAAAATATTTGATGTTTTTTTTGGAATTTAAAAATATTTGATGTTCTTGAATTTTAAAGATATTTGATGTTTTTTTTTAAAACCAGTGCCTCCCTAGTAACACGATCTCTTCTTTGTTCAGAATCAGAAGTCCCGAGGTTGGTGTGTAATACGGGTGACAACCCCTGGCCAAGGCCCACTTCTCATGACAGTGTTTTTAACAAGGCCATACCCAAGGTACTAATCTTGGTCCTAAAAGAAAAAAAGAACATGGGGGTAAGCTTAGGCCAGATATGGAAGTTTTTTAGGACTTGATTTCTTCACCGTACAACCCTGTTAGAGATTTGGTCTGTTGCGCCGGGGCTTTGTGTCCGTCATCGAACCTTCGTCCATTCTAGGCATGCATTCGACCGGGCTCATGACGTCCCGCGGGGAACTATGCTGCCACTCTTGTCATGCCTAGTTTTTCTGTTTTTACATTCCTAGAGTTTTGGAATAGTAGACTTTTGAGATGATGCTTTTGATTTTGTCGTGAAAAAGATTACTCCTTTTCTGCTCCTTTCTTTTTCTTGTGGCGTCAGGTCATAACGGACTTGCCCCTATTTGAGACCTCCTCCCGTTATGGTGTTTGGATTAGTTGTCGCCTCCTTATTCACTTCTTGCCCCTGGATTCAGCCTAAGAATGAAGCGGACAGGGACTTCGATTTTCCCCTAAAGCATGGCCGAGGAGAAACGGTGTCTTTTAGAATCGGAAAACCTGACCAGGGATGTCGTGTAGTGTGTGATTGCCTTACTCAGGACCCTTCTTAGAACAGGAAGGAGCATCTTGCTACCGGGGAAGCACGTGGCTTAGACTCTAAGGAAAGAAATGCTTAAGATACAACCCATTCCACAGGTGAGAGAGCTCCTCACCTTCCGTATTTATTAAACGATAAGCATTCCCTGGATAAGCTTCTTTTACGACAAACGGCCCTTCCCAATCAGGTTGTAATTTAGACCTTGGACCTGCAGACCGAATGAATTTGCGTTTCAAAACCATATCACCTTTCAGAAACTTACGTTCGATTACCTTCTTTTGAAAATAACGTGAAACCCTCTTTTGATAAACGGATACGTGATCGGCCGCGTTCATCCTCTTCTCATCTAAGAGTTCCAGCTGGACCAGTAACGCCTCTCGACGTTCATCGAGATTAAGTTCCTTATCGAGCTGCACTCTAAGGGAAGGGATCAGGATCTCATATGGGAGCACCGCCTCCATCCCGTAGGTAAGAGAATAGGGAGTTTGTCCCGTAGGGGTACGGACGGAGGTGCGGTAAGCCCACGGAGCTTCCACTAATCTTTCTGGCCAATCGGAGAACTTATGAGCTTCACATGTTTTCTTGATGATTTTGAGAAGGGTTTTATTAGTGGCCTCGGCTTGACCGTTGCCTTGAAGATAATATGGAGATGAATGATGCAATGCAATATTGAACTTCTTACAGAGGTCCTTAAGCTCTTGGGAGACGAACTAGGGTCCGTTATCGGTGATGATGCTGCTTGGCACTCCGAACCGTGATATGATATTCTTCAGGATAAAGCGGCACACCGTCGTAGCTTTGATTTCTGCGTACGCCTCGGCTTCGGCCCACTTGGTGAAGTACTCAGTGGCGGTAAGGATAAAGGATTTCTGCTTGATCTGAGAATTAGGATCATCGAGCGGGCCGACAACGTCGAAAGCCCACATAGAGAATGGCCAAGGAGCAGTCATAGGATGGAGAGATGAAGCAGGAGAATGAATTTTATCAGCATGGAGTTGGCACTTAAGACACCTCCGGACATAGAGGGAGCAATCTTCCTCTAGAGTGGGCCAGTAGTAGCCCTGCCTAAGGATCCTCTTTGCTAGAGCCTGGCCATTGACATGACCCCCACACTCACTAGAATGGACTGCTTCAGCCACCTTCCAAGCTTCAACGTCATCTAAGCATCTCATGAGCATTCCATTAGTAACGCGCCTGTACAGTTCTCCTGCAACAATGCTGTACCTTGCGGCGGCTCTTCTGATTGACTTGCGTTGCTCAGCTGTTGCCCCTTCTGGGAACGACCCCTCTTTGCAAAACAACTCGATTTCATGATACCAAGGTAATTCCTCTTCGTCCAGAATCTCCTCTAGCTCTGCTAGTGAAACTTCCTTGAGATCTTCCTTCTCAGCCTTCGCCTCCACGGATTTCCTAAGGTTAAGGTACCAAGGATCCTGAAGAGAGCGTGCGTCTAATCTCTGGACGATGATAGTCTCAGTATTCCGACTGTGAGGGAAGGATAGGGAGGAAGCAAGAGATGCCAGAGCGTCTGCTAGAATGTTCTGAGAACGGGGAGTGTGGATATAGATCAGCTTACGGAATTGCCTAGCGAGAAGCGTGACCAAATCTTGATAAGGCTTAAGCTTGGGGTCACGAGTACGGTAAGTGGACAGAACTTGCCGTAGGACGAGCTGAGAGTCTCCTATGATGTTCAAATAACGTGCACCTAAGAGGTAGGCATGCTTCAAGCCGGCCAGGAGAGCCTCATACTCAGCGATGTTGTTGGTAGCAGGAAACCGAAGTTGATAAGCAAAGGGAATGGTTACCCCCTCCGGGGTAAGCAGAACTGCACCGATCCCTCGGCCTTGAGAGTTGAGTGCACCATCGAAGTGCAGAGACCAGAAGGGGTGATGAGAGATAACAGAAAGATGCTCATCAGGGAAATCGTCCTGAATAGAATCGGTGCGAGGAATGGGGAGATGGGCGAGATGCTCAGCAATGGCATATCCTTTGACTGCCTTCTAAACAACAAAGGTGATGTTGAACTGAGAGAGGAAGCTCTGCCAGCGAGCTAACCTACTAGAAAGGATAGGATTTTCTAAGAGATAGCGGATCGGGTCCATTCTAGAGATCAACCTAACTGGGTGGGCAAGGAAGTAGTGTTTCAGCTTCTGAGCTACCCACACTAAGGCGGCAGAAGTTTTGTCCATAGCGGTGTACTTGGACTCAGCTAGATTAAACAACCGAGAAAGGTAGTACGCAGCCCGCTCTTTCCCTTCATCATCTATTTGTGCCAAAATCGCTTCTAGGGAGTCCTCAATAACCGAGATGTATAGGATTAGGGGTTTCCCAGGGACAGGAGGTTGAAGAACCGGGGGATTGGATAGAAATTTCTTGAGGTCCTCATAGGCCTTCTGACAATCTTCATTCCATTCAAACTTGACCCCCGCCTTAAGCAATTCATAAAACGGACGGCACCTTTGAGAATGTTGGGATATGAATCCTCTGATAAATTGCAATCTACCAGTCAATCCTCAAAGTTCCGTAATGTTCTTTGGCGGAGGCATGTCCATGACGGCATGTGCTTTATTAGGATCAATCTGGATCCCCCGTTTGCTTACTATGAACCCTAGCATCTTCCCTGAGGAGACTCCGAATGCGCACTTCTTTGGATTCATCTTGAGCTTGTACTCCTGGCTCTCTGCAGCACCTTAGCCAGGATAGAGGGGTGTTCTTCCTTAGTTCTTGATTTCACCAAAATGTCATCCATGTAAGCTTCCATATATATGTGCATCATATCGTGGAAGATGGCCATCATCGCCCTTTGATAGGTGGCACCTGCATTTTTCAGACCGAATGGCATAACCACATAACAATACGTGCCCCAGGGCATGGTGAAGGAAGTTTTCTCTTGATCTTCCGGAGCGAGACGGATCTGATTGTAGCCCGAGTATCCATCCATGAATGATAGAGCTTCATACCCGGCTGTATTATCCACTAGGATGTCTATATGGGGTAGCGGGAAATCATCTTTGGGACATGCTTTGTTAAGATCCCTGAAGTCAATGCATATGCGCACTTTTCCATCTTTCTTAAGAACAGGGACTATGTTTGCCACCCACTGAGGATATAAAACTACTCTGATGAATCTGGCTTTGTATAGCTTGTCGATCTCTTCTTTGATCCTCAAGGCCATGTAGGGGTGAAATCTTCTTGACCTTTGTTTCACAAGTGTTGCCCCTGGTTTAAGCACGAGTCGATGTTCCACTAAAGAGGGGTCAAGACCTGGCATGTCCTCGTAAGACCAGGCGAAAGAATCGCTATACTCCCTTAGAACCTTAATCAATTCCTCTTCTACTTGTGAAGGGAGATTAGCAACAATCATGATGGGCCTTGGGTCTTCTTCGGTTCCTAGATTGATTTCCTTTGTAGGTTCGTCCACCGACGTCGACGGCTCGTCGAATCTTTTCAATCCTTATGCGTATAAGTCGGCGGTGTCATCTACATTGCTGTCCTCATCAATTGGATCCTTTTCATCCAAAATCTCATAGACGCCTAATCTGTCATCGCTCCATACCCCTTCTATTTCCTCCTCATCTTCAATCACAATTGCCGTAGCAACAAATTCTGGGCACTTCAAGAGAGCACGGCAACGCTGAGCTAAATCTTGCAAGAACCTATCAGGAACAGATCGGGAAGGATGCGCCAGTGAGCGCGGCTCAGCAGAGGAAGGGTTGGATGACCTGGAACAAGACCCTACTTCTTTAGATCTAACTGACTCTAATTCCCTAGACTCGACGGACCCTAATCCTAACCTAGGAAGGAGGAAGCCTAGTGGAAGTGAAGGAGCAGGGGACTCGTGCACCTGGGAGGAGGATGGCAACAGGATAGCGTAATCTTCCACTGAAATCTCTATTTCAAATTTGACATTTTTTTTTGGAGATCAGCGGAGACTATACAGCAAGATGGAGGAGGTGGGAGCTGCATAGGGAACAGCTCGGGAAAATGCAGTCGAAGAAAGGATCGGAAGAAGAGAACCACATCTCGTGGAGTTGGGCGTTGGGAGGAGGAGGAGTGAAGAGAGTGGATAGATCAATGGGTGGGCACCCCCCGCAAGCACAAGGAACAAATAGAATTTCTGGCAGATCAATAAAGGATGGATTTATTATGATAGGAGGAAGGCGGGGTATGAAGTCCTCTTGCTGGAAAATAGATTGGAGGTTTGAGGGAGACCAAGAAAAGGCAATTGGAGAGCTCCCCTCCTTCTGTAAATCAACAATAGGCTGCTTCTTCGGCCTCCACTGCACAAGCCGAACATCTTGTCGCTTTTGACATTCTTCCTCATGAAAGAGCCCCTGCAAGGCCTGACCATAGTCGAGCATATCATCATCTAACCCTCCAGGCAATGGGGGCGGGTTGGTAATCGGACAAACTGCATCTCTTTCTAGCTGAACTGGTCTTGAAGCTAATGTACCGGGCTGGAGAGGCCCTCTGATAAAATGCTGTCGATAATCCCAAGTGAGTGGCCCAGAATCACCCATCATAGACAATGTAGTCTCCTTGTAGCCGAGACCTCTCCTGCCTATCTTTCTTCCCTTGGGTATGGGCTTGGTCATTCCTTGTAATTGCACACCGAGGCCTCTCCCCAGTTGATAGCCCAGTTTCAGTATGATGTTCCAGCCTTTGGAATCTCGAATCTGCGGCTTCACTTTGATGTTGACTGGAGTAGCGGCGGGCTTGGAAGATGCATACGCCCAGGGGAAGTTTAAGTCCAGCACTGATATAACGGGCCGGCTGCTTGGCCAAAGTGTGGGAAGAACCTGCTCTGATATGGCCTTAACTGTCTGCACCGCGGACAAGCTTTTAAGTTTGACGACCCTCCCTTGGAAGGGGAATTTGACGCACTGATGTGCGGTGGAAGGCATGGCACCGAGTGTATCAATCCACAGACGACCCAGGATAGCCTTGAACATAGAGTCGATATCGAGCACATAGAATTCCACGGCCATTGTAAGGGGCCCGAGCTCTGCCTGAATGGTGATCACCCCGTGACACGCTCGCCTCGAGTTGTCATATGCTGCTATAGTGGTGGGGGTAGGCCGTAGTAACTCTTTAGATATGTTGCACGCTCGGAGGGTGCTAAGTGGACAAACATTAATTGAAGCCCCTATGTCAACCAGCGTTGCTTCAATGCTGACTTTGTTCAGAGTGATTGTAATGTAGAGCGGCATTTGCCGAGCTTTTGGAGGTGCTAGCTCAGTTTCTGAAAATGTAATTGCCGGCCCTTTGGAGATGGTTGCTAGTGCAGTCGGTAAGCTGTCGACTGCCATATCTTCACTGACCATTACCTTCTATAAAAAGTCTCTTAGTGCATCCTGATGAAGGGTAGACCTTTTGATCAGCTCTAGCACAGATATTTTAGCGGGCACCCGGTCTAGATGATGTAACAAGTCATATTAAGTACATGGCAGCGGTTCAGTTTCTTCTTGCTCGGCCGTTGGCTGGGAGGACTGGGGATTAGAAGTAGTGGGGTAATTCCGATGGAACATCTTCCCGCTCCTCAGAGCACAATTCGTCGCGGCATCTGAAGATAGTATGATGGGCCCTGCGGGGTGGATGAATGGAACTAGTGGTGCGGGGGAGACAGTTTGGTGGAGCGTAAGGTTGGTGGTGGCAGTGGGTGATGAGCGGATGATGGGCGAAGGGTTGGTGGAAGGCAGGGTGGTGATGAGTGTCGACGCGGGTGGAGGGAAGGCTAGCGGAAGGGTAAGGATGGATGAAGGGTCGGATGGTGGTGTGATGACGGTGACGGGATTAAGTGGTGGAGGGTATGATGGAACGATGGGTGGTAAGGAATTTGCTGAAGCGGGTGTAATTGGGAGGATGAACGGAGGGGATGTTGGCCGCGTAGGGAAGACGAAGGAAGGACTGCGGTGGTTATGGTGGAGGGCCATGACTTGTCGTGCGGCACTGTCATCATCAAAAGACCATCCGGCATTGGGGGCCGGTGGTTGGACCACGTTTACTTGTGCTGGTGCTGGCGGCTGCTGCTGAGGAGCGGGTGGGTGGTTCGGCATGGGATTCTGATGGATGCCCAGGTCTGTACTTGCTGTGGTTGCTGTGGTTGCTGTTGTGGTAGCTGCTACTGTTGCGGTGCCTGTTGCTGCTGCACTTGCGGCCTCGACTGCTGCCCTCTTTTCTCCTTGATCTCAATAATGGCCCGATGCATTGCGGCCCAATCTATCCTTTGCCCTTCATGGAGATCATATACCCGATCCCGGAACTGAAAACATCCTTCTATGGTATGGCCCGGCTACCTATGGAACATACAATATTTAGTCTGATCAACGGCTGGGTTCCAAGTAGGCCGTTCTGGAGGAAGTTGGATCGCATTCACTTACATGAGGGCGGAGAAGATATCTGTAAGTGTCTCTAGCAATGGAGGGTACTGGGCTCTCCTGGGAGCCGGGCGCTTGCTGGTGGGGTTGTTGTTATAGCCGTTAGGTGCAGGGACATTGTGGTATTGCGAGGTAGTGGTTGTTGTAGATTGGTTAAGGCATTTTGTGGAGTGACAAAGGTAGGCGGAGGGTTTTGTGGGGTTGCCTGGAAGTTTGGTGGAGCGGGGTTTTGGGAATTGAGGGGGTTTTGGGGGAAGCGGAATGGTGCGGCCTGGAATGGGAAGGCAACGGTTTGCACTTGTTCATTTGTCTGGACCCCCTCGGTAACCGGCCCTTGTGGCTTCTTGTGGTACTTGGGCTTTTGGTTTTCAAATAAAGAGTGGATGGGGGAATCCTTAAACTGGGTCTGGATGAAGCGCGCCCGGCTGTAGAGCTGATGCATGTTGGCTATGTCGTTCATTGCCAGGATGTTCCGGAAGGTTGGAGTAGCATTTGAAATCAACAGCTTGACCTTCTCTTCCTCCGGGATGTGGCCAGGCACTCTAGCGGCCATCTGTCTCTACCTGTCTGCATAAGTGGCAAGCTCCTAGTCTGGTTTCATCTTCTCAGCCACTAGATCTGTGAACGAGTATTCTGGGCTGACCCTGTCTTGGAACCGCTGGATAAACTTGTCCTTGACTATCTTGAAACTCTCAGCCTCTTCCAGTGGTAGAGAATAGAACCATTCCAGAGCAACACCATCTAAAGATTGGCGGAATAAATACACCATAAGGCGATCATCATACTGGAATTGCGCCGATTCATATAGAAAATCTCTCACATGAATAAAGGGATTGTTGCTCCCGTCGTACTTGTGGTAGTTGGCGAGCTCTGATTGAGGAGGGAATCGGATATTTTGGTAGCTTGGAACAGGAATATCGGCCAAAGATTGTGGGCCAACCCGCTTCTGGAGGAAATCGAGTTGCTGCTGCATGGCGGCCCACTTATTGAGCAAGTCCTGCTCTTGGGAGGGAGCAGGGGCGGTGAAAGACGCTGATTGAATGTGGGGAGCAGATGGAACGGTTGTGGTAGAAGGTGGGTGCCCACAGGAAGGAGTGGAGGGATAAACAGTAGGGATGGGGGGGCCGTAAGAAGGATATCGGGCATAAGCTTGACCCGGATTAGGATAAGCTTGGGCCGCTCCTTGCTGAGAGCGTAAGAAGTCGGAGGGGCCCATGAGAACTTGCGGAGCTACCGGAGCAGATATGTGATGATCCATTTGAACAGAAGAAGGGATGGACGACTTTCCCTTATCGAAAGATTGTTGGGCCGAATTGGAAGACTGGCCCGTTTCCATGCCCGTGAAAGTGATGGTCAGTGGCTGGACCGGAGTAAGATCAATTGGAATGGGCTGAACTGGGGGCCCAACAGTGGAAGAATTGGATTGATTTTGGATGATGGTTGAAGGAGATGCGTTGGACCCTTGCATGGTCTGATAAAGAACTTGGAGTTGGGCCAGATCCAATTGGGCCATCATCTGAAGGACGGAGCCCGCGGAAGGAGTGGAGAAAGAAGGGGTGGCTTGACCACCTTCCATAGAAGTGGGGGACGGAAGAGGGGTAGTCCCCTCCATGGAGGAAAAGGTAACAACTCTAGGAGGGTTCTCAAGGAGCCCTTGAGGAAGGGAGTCCTCTTGGGAGCGGGGAGGATTAAAGGATGCCATGGTGGATTCGAAAAGAGGATTGGAATAGAATGTGAAGAAGGAATTGACTTGAGGAGATGATTCGGATGGACAAAAACAACTCCACATGCAATGAACAACCTTGACAAAATGCAAAAACAACCAACACAAAAACACACAATAAGCAACCAAACTTAGGTGATTCTAACAAGATGCAAGTGATAAAAGATGAAGGCACTCAAAGGCAACCAAGTTGTTTAAGATGATGCGACAATGTTCTTATGATTTCTCCTTTGGAACTTTAGTGGATTTGATTGATATGTGCTCTCAACAATAGGTTCCTAGCAGGAGATGGGTATGAGGCTTGGTTTGACTCTAAGTGTAATCACTCCTTCACTTATGCAACCCTAGACACGGGTTGGGAATGGTACAACCAGCCCGACGTCCGTGTGGGAATCCACGGCTCGCGGGGGCTTATGGAGGTCCCTGGTGTGATTTCCTAGTCGGCCCCAAGGAATATGGAGACGAGAGGTCCTCACAACAAGGTAGGAAAATGCAATCTAAGATATGACGAGATGAATGACCCTATGTGCACCGAGTGCATGCAAAGTTTAGCCTAAAATCTAGCAATCAATGATGCACACAATGATATGAATATATGAACAAAGCAAGGAGAAATTCAGGTATCACCCAAACACCAAATCATAGCAGAAACTACGGAAGTAAATGCACCTCGGATGCGTACCTGCCAGGAGTATGACGGTCTAACAACCCTGCGTCAGAGTAAAATAACGGTCGAAGGCCAGACCGCCAGAAATAATATAACGCAGGGAGATGGGTCCGTCAAATGAGCCAGAGCCAAAATCGGACAGAAATAACAGGAAAACTTGTGGAAGCTCACACAGCAGAACAAAAGTGGCGGTCTAATGC
The DNA here is from genome assembly GCA_022559845.1 of Amorphophallus konjac. NCBI lineage: Eukaryota > Viridiplantae > Streptophyta > Magnoliopsida > Alismatales > Araceae > Amorphophallus > Amorphophallus konjac. The sequence continues at coordinate 45,611 of JAHNEJ010000195.1, read as the reverse complement.
CCCTGCGTCAGAGGTCTGTAGCGCCGGGACACAGGGCCGTCAGGATACTCAGAAAACCAGATTCAGCAAGAATAAGAGAGAATGCCAAGGGAAACCAAATAAGCAGATGATGGCAGGTTCAAATAGGAATCAAAAGCACGATTGGCACAAGTTGTCCCACCGTGATAGCCAAAAAATTATCTGTTGATTTTATTTTGCATGTCTATCTTTTCTTTGGGGTTTTGAATGATGAAATGACAAGCAAGTAATCAAAGATCTGCTCTTAACCTATGAACATGTGATCATGAACCTAGGCAACCAAAGCTAGCTCTAGCATGGGCATTCTATCTCGCTCAAACTACGCTAAAGAAAAGGGAAAACACACGCCGGGGCGTGGAGCAAAAGAGTAAATAAAACACACCGCAAGGGGTGGAGCAAGCAAGAAAATAAAAGAGATATGTGATGAATGAGAAAGCTAATGACCAAGACTAAGGAAAGATGTGATCGCCACCAAAGTAAAAACAAGCAAACGACCTGTAAATACCTTGGAAATAGGTGGATGAAGCACCCGCCCACGGGAGAGAAAACCAAAGAGAACCTGCAGGTCAACTAGAAATAACGGCCAAGACCCTGTGCGTTACTTGAAAAGTAACGGCCACGCGATAGACCGCCAGGAGAAGATGACGCGCCTGCACCAGACCGTCAGATAACCTGCAGTAGCAAAGTGTAGATTCTTTTAACTCCAACTCTTCCAGCCGGCTATAAGACTTGGGCCTCGTACTAGTGAACCTGTAAACCTACCAAAGATGTAGAAGACAAGAACAAAACAACCTAAATTAGCCCTTTCAATAATATAGCATAAATTCTCAAAGAACTTAAGGACATCAAAAGGAGAGGGGATTACCGGGGAGTTTTTGGTTTTTTAACCCCTCTGGACATTTTTAAAAGATTAGGAGGATGCTTAGAAAATAGTGAAAAAATGTGGAGAAAGAGGAGGGACAATGCTTTGATTGAAGAAAAACCAAGGAAGAACTTAAGCATGTGATGATGATGAACTTGAAAGACTAAAACCAAAGTACTCCTTTGATTATGAGATGGATGAACGTGGGAAGCAGTTTCTCTTGGATGAAGATGACTCCTGAGTTCGGCAGCACTTCGTCGTGAATTTCAAAATCCTCTCTTTTGGACCATGAAGTCAAGGGTTCTATTTATAGACCCTCAAACTCTTAGGTCGAGCAGAGGATAATTCAGCAAGATAAAGGGATAACTCTTAGCAAATCCTCGAAGATAATATCACCAAGAGTCCATAGAAACAAACAGAAGGTCCTGAGGATCAGATTTGAAAGAGATATTGTCAATCCAAACCCTTATCTTCGGCCATGGAGTAGCAGAGAAAAGGCCTGAACTATCAGGACTCTCTGAAGGAAGTAACGGCCACACGACAGACCGCCACTTGGAAATAACGCACCAAGGAACATCCGTCACTATCAACCTTATCCCTAAAAGATAAGATCAACGGGAAGAAGACCCAACAAGTTGGACTCTGCAAGGAAGCAACGGCCAAGGCATAGGGCGTCAGAATGAAACAACGGCTGCACGACAGACCGTTATTATCAATGTGTAAGCCAAAAGGATAAGCTTTAAAACGAGGCCTTAAGCCTTAGGACTCTTCAAAGAGTAACGGTCCAGGACCCATCCGTTAGAATGAAATAACACGCCTAGGACCGACCGTTATTATCAAAATGGAGATCAAAAAGGAATAGAGGCATTGCTAAGATTCATCCAATGAAGTAGCCACCAGGAGCCATATCCAATCACGGAGTTCAGACCCAAGAAAGAGGCTTCAACTAATCAAGAGACTCAATGAAGAGTGAACAACTCGGAGCATCATATAGAACAAATAAGGAGATGACCCGACTTATTGGGTATAAAACGGTTGTCAACAACCACCTTGGGGTGATAGCCACTAGACCGATGCACCTTGGACCTAGACTTACAAGCAATCAACCTTGAACGGCGAACCCACTCTAGCGGACACACCCGTGTAACGCACACATGTGCCCGTGGGCAGCCCAGTGATGATGGAGAGGGTCCGGGGTGGGACCTTGACACTCTGGGGGATTTGGATAGCTTGAGGATGAACCCCTAAGGGTCCGAGATGCCCAATTTCACGGGCGGCCAGCACGCTAAGGGGGTGGGTTGTAGGGTCTCTCTCATAACTCGCTCCGCGGTGGTCGCTCAATTTGATGACAATTTGGGACCGGGCACTCTCTCACCGCCAACGACACTAAGATGCAATACTAATTAAGCAAAGGAATCCAGAAAAGAGAAGTGTTCAGTAGCTCACATGTTCAGCTTGACGATGCCGACCCAGACCGAAGATGAGGACGAGCGGGGAAGCGTCGGCTACCCGCATGCCGCACCGATGACACTTCGGCCGAAGACCTGCTAGTACATGCACTACTCCCTCACAGAGGGGTTGGACTAGGGACGGGGAAGCCCAATTACAACCAAACACTACCTCCACGTAGGGAGGGGCTATAAGCCAGCCAGGCGGGGTGGGAGAGCTAAGTTAGAAACCGAATTGCCGAGCTCCGCCGATTCTGCCAGCTTCAGGAACAGCTTGACAGATAGTCAATGACGGTGCCGCCACGAACTCTGCCGAGCTTAGAAGTGGTCAAGACCAGTGCCGAAACTTTTTGACTTGACCCAGGATGACGCCTGAATCTTCATGGAATTTCCTGACGATGTCGCTAGCTAGGGCTGGGTCTAGAACAAGTCTGGACCGCTCGGGCTCTGGTGACTCCCAGAGTGGTACTGCTGGAAGATGGGGGCGCCATGAACAGTACCGTGCTCTATTGAAGGCGAGACTAGAGCCGTTGGGATCGTGGTCAAGTCTTCTTTAAGCCGCGACCAACGGCGCCATTGGCAGATGCCGGAGCTTATCGTGAAGGCCAGAACAGTGGGGGGGTATCAGTTCAGGATTAGGGAAATTGAGTATGCGCACTATGGGAAGAAAATATGGAACTCTTGACACCGAGGTCCAAAATTAGCTATGCTTCTTGAGATGATAGAATACTTGAAGGACAAGCCCACGCCAAGAAACGCAAGGGGGTGTCTGGGGAAGCTTCTACACCGAGCTCTGGTTGTCTGCCTGGGAGAAACTGCGCAGGTCACCGAGAATCGCTCCTCTGGACGGCTCTGAGATCAGAAGAAGGCGGGACTGCCCTCGTTGTGAAGTTGACTGGACGACGATTCCAAAGGTATATGGCACGCCTCCTGAAGCCTCTCGATGACACCATGGCCACTGCTGTAAACTATTGGTACACTACTGCCTACTAGCTGGTGCTGGATCTGCAACTAACCGAAGGTGAATGGAGTAGGAAGGGGGGTAAGATGTAGCAAGGGGTGATGGCTAATGGGTATAGGGGTTGGAGAAGGATGTTAGGGGTTGGTGGGAGTGGCTGGGAGAGGGAGGGGGCCGGGCTAGCAGAGGGTGGTGGGTCTGGTGCGGCCTGCTCTATCAGCACAACGTGGAGGAGGGGGATGGAGGAGAGGCCAACCTATGGTGGATGGGGGAAGGAGATGGAGTTTGGCCAAGGCTTGGGGAGTAAGATGGAGGGTAGAGGGTGACTAAGGGGGGATGGACAAGAAGGAGAGAGGGGTGGAAAATTCAAATTTGGCCTAGGGTTAAGCCCCTTCAGACTTGGGGAGGTGGAGACTTGCTTGGGGAAGGGAATTGTGTGGTTGGTGGTTGGAGGGTGGGGTGGGGATTGGGGGAGGATCCCTTGGGGCTAGGGTGGAGTAATGAGAGGGGTGTGGGGACTTGGAATAGTCTTGATGGAGGGAGAGAGAGAGAGAAAGTAGGTGGGAGGGGAAGATAGAGAGAGAGGGGCGACCCCCTTAGAGAGAGAGAGATATGACAGAGAGAAATTTCAAGAGAGGGAGAGTAGACAAAATTTTAAGGGAATTTCTAATTTCATTGATCATCAAAGGTTACAAATGAGAGAGGGGAGGGGGCTATTTATAGACTCCATACTTTTCCTAGGTCCAAATTGCCCCTGGACAATTGACAGAATGACGACACAGTCTAAGGAGGGGCGCCCCTGGGCCTAGCCCATTGAATTGGGCCCAATAGCAAACCTAATCAACCATATGACAGATAACTTAGGTAAATGACTCACTAACCTAGGTACCGGACTCAAATAAAGAGAAAATTACACAGTTTATGACTCAAATAAAATATAAAAGTTACATGATTAGACTAAGAAAAATATGACAAACACAATGACGCATGTCGACGAACAATCTGAGCCTCAAAAATGTGGAGGGGCAAGGGATGCCCCCATTACTTTTGACGAGCATGTCATTGATGTAGACCTCCATGTTGCGGCCGATTTGTGCGTCAAACATGTGGTTGACTAGGCACTGGTAGGTTGCCCCCGCATTCTTCAATCCGAATGGCATGCGGGTGTAGTAGTACAAACCATGGTCGGTGACCAAGCCTGTCTTGTCTTGGTCGGGCTTGTGCATGCTAATATGGTGATACCTAGAGTAGGCATCCAGGAAACTTAGCATCTCGTGTCCGACCGTGGTGTCGACTAGTTGATCATGCAATCCGCAGTACAGGGAAGCTATGTTTGGGTGTAGCATTGTTGAGGTCGGTGTAGTCTACACACATCCGTCACTTCCCATTGCTCTTGGGAACGAGGACCACATTGGCCACCCAATCCGGGTACTGTGTCGGCCTTAATAGTCCCGAACGTAGTTCTTCACACACTTGTTCCCTAATAATGGCTTATCGCTCAGGGTTTCAACGCCTCCTGCGCTGCTAAATCGGGCGACAGCTCAAGTCCAACTTTAGTTGGTGGGTGATGATCCCTGGAGGGATCCTAAGGAGCTCGTCCTCGGACCAGGCGAACACGTCTTGGTTTGCTATGAGGAAGTTGGTGTAAGCTTCCTTCTCTTGCTCGGACAAGGTAGCCCCGATCCTGAGTGTCCTACTCGTGTCTTCTCACACCTGGATGAGATACTTATCCTCGACCGGAGTGCTCGTGCTAGGACCTGGGTCTCCCCTTGATTTCTTCTCGGGCAGTGCTTCCTCGGACTGTCTGTCGCTTGTTGAAATGAGGTAACATCTCCTTGACTCCCTTTGATCGCCTCAAACTTCTCCTACCCCGCGAGGAGTGGGAAACTTGAGTTTCTGGTGGTAGGAGAAAGTGACGCCGTGGAGAGTGTCGAGGATACCTCGCCCTATGATGACATTGTATCCGGTCATTCCGTGGACTATCGTGAAGTTGCTAGGAACGTTACGTCCCTAGCTACGGTCCCAAATGTGACTGGCAATGATATGCGTCCCTTCAGGAGGACGGTGGTGCCAGAAAAGCCATATAAAGGTGTGTGTAGTGGCATGATCCGCGACAAGTCCACACCCATGAGCACAAGACAATCGTACGAAATAACATCAAGATCACTTCCATTATCCACTAAAATGTGTCGTACGGTACATTGATTGATGGTGGTCGAAACCACCAAAGCGTCGGAGTGAGGAGTGGCTACGCCCTCTAGATCATCGTCGGAGAAGACGATGGGATCCTTGAGGTGTTCCCGGGCGGCGGCATCCTGTTGGTCGCTGTCGCCTTGCTCCACGGTGTTGATAGCCGACGCGTACCATCGTCGCCTGTTGGAGCTGTCCCCGCCCGCAGTCGGCCCTCCGGAGATCATCAGGATCTCTTTCCCATTGGGTCAGTTGTCGGGGGGCGGGGGTGTTCGCTCGCGTTGTCGCTTTTCCGCGCCCTTGGCAATGAACTTGTCAAGGAGTCCTCATCGGATGAGGTTGACCGGACCAAAATGTGCGTCGTTAAACACAATGGCCGTAAATATAAAATTTACCAAACTCGCAATAAAAATTAATAACGTAGTACTACGGCGAGTCCGAGTCGAATCCACAGAGAGGTTTAATTTTTCGAATTGAAGATCTTATATTCTAGGCGGAATGTGAACTTAGATGATTATATGCAACTGAAAATGAAAATTACATTAAGTAAATCTATCTAATGAAATTTGGAGGGTTGTAGAGAGAGAAAGAAGAAAGAGGAGAGAGAGATCTAGAGAGAGAAAATAGAAGTACATGATTTTTAATGAACTAGAAAGACAAGGTTTACAATATGAAGTGTGGAAATAAAAATTAGAAATTCAAATAAAAATAAATCCTAAGTAACACCGAGGAGGACGAGGGATAAGGATATCGCGACCCTGGTATCGGGGTGATGTCGTCTTCTTGAGCCTTTGATCTTCACTCAACTTGGAGCCAAGGACGCCCGTCTTGCGCCATCTTTGGAGGGGTTAGAGAGGGAAGAAGGAGATAGAGAGAGAAAGTAGAGGGATGTAGAGAGAGAAAGAAATAGAGAAAGGTGGGTTTTTAAATCAACATAAAATGAATAAAAAAATTACAAATGCGTGTGTGCTTGTATGAGAAATGGGAGCGAAGAGAGAGGGCAGGCGGTGGTGGTGGTTAGAGAGAGAGGGGAGAGAAAGTGAGGAGGTCACAGCGGCGAGGTGGTTGTGCTAGAGAGAGAAAGAGGGTGAGAACGGGCTCACGACGGTGCTAAGGAGAGAGAGAGGTTGACGACAGGGTGTGCATGGGACAGTGAGAGAGAGAAGAGAGAGGGGTGAGACGGTGAGGTCGCCGTGTGCTAGAGAGAGGGAGACGGAGGGAGGCGACGGGAGAGACAGTGGTGTAAAGATGAGAGTGAGAGACGGAGGCGATGTGAAGGAGCGGTGTGTATGAAGGGAGGGAGAGCGCTCGCGAGGGTGGTTGCGTGCATGGGGCGGCTGTGTGCATGTGCATGGTTGACGATGGAGCGGTGTGGATACGGTGGTGTGTGTGTGAGAAGGAAGGGACGTGCATGGCTGCATGGAAGAGATGGAGGTTGAGAGAGGGAAAGGGATCGGCAAGGGAGGAGGAGCAGAGGGAATGGATCAGGAGAGAGGGAGAGAGGGTGCAGAAGTGTGTGCATGTGTGGTGTGAACAGGGATGTGAGTGTGTGTGTGCAGGGGGAGAGAGAAGAGAGAAAGATAGAGAGAGAGGGTGAGAGCAAGAGGAGAAGGGGGGCTAGCGGTGAAGAGAAAGGGAAGAGGATTAGGAGAGAAAGAGATCCTATGAGATGAGAAGAAAAGAGAGGGAGAGAGAAGAGAGATAACTGATGGGGGAGAGAGGCACGTGCATGCGGTACCTACGGGGGAGAGAGGGTAGGTGGACCACGGTGCAAGTGTGCATGTGTGAGACGTTGTGTGAGTGTGTGCGGTGGCGAGAGAGGAGGGGAGTGGTGCAGTGGTGTGAGAGAAGAGGAGGGGAAGTGGAGGCCTGACTACGGTGCCACAAGGAGAGTGAGAGGGAGAAGACGAGATAGAGAGGGTGAGGAAGGGGAGGAGGCCATAGTGCCCCTTGTCAGAACAGGGGCTCCGACTGCTAAAGAGAGAGGAAGGGGGAGAGAAGTAGGAGGAGGCCATAGTGCCCCTTGTCAGAACAGGGGCTCCGGCTGCTAAAGAGAGAGGAAGGGGGAGAGGAGGAGGAGAAGAGGAGAGGGGCAGAAGGTGAAGAGAAAGAGGAGGGGGGAGAGTTACCGGAGGAGGGAGATGGGCGCTGCGCTTTGTAGAGGATGGCAAGGTCACAAGATCCGACACACCCACCGTGATCTACGCTCATGCCCACGCCGCTGCCTTGAATGCCCACGCCACTGCCCATGCTCCGTGTCTCACGCTGCTGCATATGGGAGAAGGGAGTACTATTCACATGGTTTTGAAAGCATGCAAAAAATTATACGAAAGCCCCTTATGTATAATCAAGTTTATGCCAAGTCCCTTCTTCACTCATTAAATATGTGCTTTATCATTTATTCTTCCATTCAAAAAAAATTGTAGGAACGAAATAATAAACTCTAATTATGCAACAAAATATCTCAAATGTCATTAATTATAGAATTTTTTTGTGAGATCGTGATTTATCATATAAAATTGCATGATTAAATTCATTAAAGTCCAGAAAAAGACGTGTGTGATATAAGTAAATATAAATAAATAATCGTTCATCACACCCCCCAACTTACTCATTACTAGTCTCTTAGTAATGCAAACAGGTTAAAAATTAGGGACCAATAAGAGTTTAAAAGTTTCATGCCTCAAGCTGAGATCCTCCTTCATAGAATAAATTAAGGGTTAGGACTTTGGAATCATCAAAGTACACTAGTCATAAGATTAGGACATGATGCTCGTAACTTTCTTAGAACACTCCCAAAGTTACATAGCACTTGTGCTCGTGAAATCTAAATCCACAGTTGGACAATTGTATCTTCCATATTGCCATTTAGTTAGGTGCCTTTCAACTCTACACCTCTCATATCAGAGCATTCCGTACAGTCGCTTTATGCTGCCTTATTTTTGCATCATCTCTCTCTCTCTCTCTCTCTCTTTTAACCCATGGTGGTACACATCCCTTCACCGTTTGACGTGAACTTTAACTCTTGCCTTAGGAGAAGCAGGCCCGGTTGCTAAGATCCAGGCCATTTTCCATGGTTTTTTAAAAAAAAATTTTTTTTTTCAATAATCTGCTTTGCACATATTTGATAGGTAACTAGTCAGATAGCATTTCAAAAATGTCACTTCACTAGTAGATGTAGAGTATTAGACACCATATCAAAATAATAGAAGGCTTGTCCTACCTGCTTCATTAGTGTGCAAGTGATTTTTTTTAAGTGTTAAGAGACCCTAGGGAATTCTAAATTAGTTCCCATGACTAGATACTAAAATTATTCCATCATCCATCTTCGTAGTCTCCTCCATTCTAGAGTCTCTTTCATGAGAACATGAATCATGAAAACGCAGTTGGGGCACCCTTTTTTTTATATATAACAAAATGTGGCGTAGGTTGTATGAGATTTTTACAATGATTAACCTTACCCCCCAACTTAAGTAACATTGTGTTTGATGATATCAACAATATAGAAATAGAATAATGTGCACATGAATGCTTGGGAAGGAAAGGTACAGCCTGGGAAGAGCAGATGTGGTTCTCGTTGGACATCCTCCTGGTGCTACTGCTGAGTCCTAAAAACACACAACAAAGTAAACGATTTATTAAAGATGAAATGTTGAGTTACCTCCCAACAAGCCATTTATTATCACACTCTTCTAAAAAACTTTGGGTTACCTCCCAAGAAGCACTAAGTTTAATGTCTTCAGCCAGACGTAATATGGCTCACTAACCAAAGGGTTGATTTCATGATTGTCCACAATAAGATCTCGTCCTCCCTCAAATTTCAGCCCTTATGCCATTGGAGGACAAGAGTAAGCATGTGTGCACTAGGGCTAGAAATACGCTGGTCTCGCACATTATGGATTTTATCTTTAACAATATGTGTGAGCTAGCTCTCTTTTTTAGGGATCATGAAATGATCAATGGTCGTTAATATTTCAAGATCGAGGTGAAACTTTTGCCCAACATCTATCCATTGGTCCCCTTGTCCTTTATCTTCCCACTTGACTACTCCTTTAGTGACTACTTCCTCCATGGTAACTTGGTCAGGCACTGGGGGCTTATGAGTAAGATTGATATTATTAGCCACATTCCCCTTAGTAATAGCCTCATGTGCATTACGAGCATCAATCATTTGGTCTTCCTAAGGGGAAGTTAAATCAAAGGTGAATATTGCTGGCACATCTCCCTCAGATCCTAGAATGTCATATTGGAGAGGCTTGACTTTCAGGGGAATCAAATTAGAAGGAAGCATGAGCCCATAATCTAATTCATCGAATGATTCTGACATTATGGGACAGGGCTCAGGGGTGAGATCAAATGTGAAATTCTCTAAGAAGGCCCCTTCATCAAACTTATCAATCGAATGAATGTTATCAATCAAATTATTCAATGATGGGGTGGGTAGATTAAATGTAAACTTTAACAACAAGGCCCCATCATCATGTTTTTAAAGGGGAGGAGGATATTCATAATTTATCTTTATTAAATCGGCAAGATTATTAATCACAAAGCAATCCTCCTCTTCATGTATATCTTTTGATGAGTTGTTTTGGTCACTATTCTTCACAGTGATATTCTCAATCTCAAAACATTCATAGAATGGGGTGATGATATCAATATGATCCATTATCCTTTAATCCACCCCCTACCTCCTTCTCTTCTTTCATCATGGTATTACTATTGCACTCCCCCTCATTCCCACTATTGATATCTTGAGTCAAAATGACCGGCATAAGATCATCATCATCATCATTCACGTGATGAGGGGGTTGGTGTAATGTTGAAGGAGGGTCATGGTAAGTAGACTGAGAGTACACGATTTGAGGTTTGGAGTAGTGGTCTGGTGAATCACCCCTAGTACCGATATTGCTTTTGAAGTTTGGGTGAGATGAGTTGGGCTAAAGTTGATTATACATGGGCCGCTCGTGGTCTTCTTGGGGTGGACATTTAAACAAATGGGCTTGGATTGTTTGATTCATCCAAGAGAAATTTGGGTGATTTCTCCAGCCTAAATTGTAATCATCTAAAAGGGTATCACACTTGAGCTGAGAGAACCCTAGGACATTTTAGACTTGCGCTTGGATGACTGGTGGGAGTCGGGCTATCGTAGGACACTTACTCACATGGTGAGTGGGACTGGCACAGAAATCATAGGCTTCCTTGAAAGTTTGGGTTGGATTTGTAGCCTGTCTGAAAGGTCCTCCATATTATTTATGAGATGAGATTAAGGAACGATTCATCGAATTTTCACTCAAAATTTTAAACAGATCATAAGCCTCATGTTCACCCTTGTTCATGAATGCCCCTCCACAACATGTGTCCACCATTTGTCTATCACAATAGTACAACCCCTCATAAAATGCATACATAACTTGCCATTTAGGAAACCTATGATGTGAACATTGACGTAATAGATCCTTCAACCTTTCCCAAGATTCATGAATTCGCTCTCCCCGAAGCTGAGTAAAGCCCGTAATCGCCCTTCTCATAATGTTGGTCCGAACTATGGGGTAAATTTTTTTAAAAAATTCTAACTGCGTAACCTCCCAAGTCCTAATGATCTTTCGAAAATTGTGTAACCAACATTTTGCTTTATCTTTCAATAAGAATGGAAATAAGATCAGCCTAAGGGCCTCATCACTAAAGTTCCAGATTTTGACCAGGAGGCAAATTTCACTACAAGGAAAACAGGTTATTCCGACGTCCATATTCCGTCACTAAGACGTCGGAAATATGTCAGAAAGTGATATTTCGATGGATTTCTAACGTATCTGCGGCGGAATATGGACATCGGCACGATTACGTTGCTAATTTGTGACGTAATATTATTGTGTCGCCAATTCGTCAGAAATTATCGACCAAAATATGTGGTCAAAATTATTATCGATATTTATGTCGATAATTAATAATAAGGAAATGAATTAATATTTGTGATAAAACATAATTTAGTAGAAAATATGTCTAAACGTTTCGACGTATTTCTGACTAAAACCTCTTCTGTCGGAAAACTATGTGCCAAAATATTTTCGACGAGCCGAAAATTATAGACATATTTACGACTAAATTTTTTTTGTTGAAAATTATTTGACCCATAGGTTTCCGAATTATTTCTGATGAAAAGTCTATTTGTCGAAAATTAGTCGAAACTTACCGACGTATTTGCGACAAAAATATTATTTCGTCGGAAACCTGTGGATTAAATTAGTTTCGATGAAAGTTAATTTGTTCGAAAATACGTCGTTAATTTTTGACGTATTTGAGGCAGATAATTAATACGTTGGAAACCTGTGCGTCAAATTAGTTCCGACGAAACGTTAGTTGGTCAAAAATACGTCGTAACTTTTTGACGTATTTATGACGAGCAATAATTTGTCGTAAACCTATGGATCAAATTAGTTCTTATGAACCGTTAATGGGTCGAAAATACGTCGTTAATTTTTGACGTATTTGAGACGGATAATTAATACGTCGAAACTAATGTGGCTCAAATTAGATCCGACGACCTGTAGTTGGTCGAAAATACGCCTGAACCTTTCGACATATTTACGCCAGAAAATTAATACGTTAGAAATAAGTGGGTCAAATTAGTTCCGACGAATTATTTGTTGGTCGAAATTCCGTCGAAAACTTTGTCCACATTTTTTAATATATATTTTAAAAATTTAAAAACCTTTTTAAAACTACAATTATACACCATACAATCTACACAACTCAACATAAAACATGCAATAAACAACATATACAACAAACAATAGGATAATATATGTCGAACAATACAATAAAGAACGTCTACGAAACATAATTTAATGAATAAAATGAGTTACAGTTACATTAATTGAAATGTGTCATTTTTTCACAATATCATTAAAAAAAATCAAGAGATATCCGCTGCATCATCCTCATTCATCATTTGGAGCATCTCCACCATCACCGGCTCTCGGAGGATCCTACATCAGAAAGTATTAATAATAAATGGATTTAAATAAAAATAATTAATAATAAATATAGTTAAATGTCTTTTTAATTTTATAAATTTGAAAGTAGATAATATGAAGATGATTTCTTTGGCTCTCAATGCTGAATTCTTTGAACTAAGTAGTAATGTTATAACTCTAAAGTCTACGAAATCAAAAGTTAAATTAAATACTCACATGAGAGGGTTGTGTTGTGCTTGAGGGTGCTCCCTGAGTCAAAATACCTGCCTGGGCCAGGAGGGTAGCAATCGCTAGAGTAAAGCGTACCTCCATGCGTTCCTCGATGACGTCTACCGCATGTTGGATGATGGATGTGATTTGGCTCGTAGAAGTGCAGATGGAGGGAGTAGAGAAGGAATTGCTACAGGGGTAGGACGAAGTTGAGGCCGAAGAAGATGCTAGAATCGGGCTGGTGTCCAAGCTCTGCCCAAAATAGTATACTCGTCCTTTCTTCGATGGGCCGGCTATTGCTACCCATGCCTTTGGATCTAGCTGCGGCCACTACGTCTCCTCCTCCCCATACTTTTCAGTCATATGCCTGTCATATGACTCCTGCAAATTGAATAAAAAATATTGTAAATTTCATATTAATCAATCATATTTAAAAATGAAATAGAAAATAAATGTGTATGTGTAGCGACCCGGATTCCAGATACCCGGTGCACCCGGTAAAAATACCGAATACACGTGATACCATGTGGGACCCGCGAGGCCTCCCAAGCGCGGGAAAGCGCCGAAGGGATAAAAGGCATGTGTAGAGTACATTGAAGCCACAGAGATATAACAGTAAGCAATTTCATTAGATTGGGTTGCTAAAGTAGCAGAAATAAAATTACAACTTCATTAATAAATTCAACAATTACAATTATACACAGAGTCCAGCCCAAAGGAAAGACAACAAGTCTAGCACAGTACAGTACGACAGAAAGAAACGTACACAGAAGTCGGGAGAAGCCCGACGCAGGTACGGCTGGCAGCTACAACAGCAAGCGAGCACTCCGCCAGGAACAGCAGAGGCAGACGTCGAAACCCACCTGAAAAGCAGCAGGGGTGAGTCTCAACAGAAACTCAGTAGGGGTCACGCGGATCCCCACTGGACAGCGCACAAAGCAAAAGCAACGGAAGCAGCAACAAACGCAGCAAGAACAACAACGTAGCAAAGTAGGAAAGCTACACTACAAAGCTGTAAAGGAACAGACGGGAAGTAGGAGTAGGGAACACGCAGGAGAGGGTGAGAACCCGCACCAAACAAGCGGCTACCGAACTAACCTCGGCACCCCAAACTACTCCAAACAAAAGGCAACAGATGGATGACCCCAAACTCACACAGAAGGGTACACCAATCCGTCAACCAGCCCCAAACAATCCAGGTCTAGACAAGACCTAGACAGACGCCAAACAAACACGTACACGACTGGAAACATCGTGCACACAGCCCCACGCACGAACAGAACACCGTGCGGACAACAACACACTGACCCCGAGTGCAGCCACGAACGGGCAACTCGCAAAGGTCACAACGCGCAAGAAAACGTGAAGAACTACGCGTCACGTGACGGAAGCACCCCCTTACAAAGCCAGCTGCGTCCACTGATGTCTTATGCCGCACCTCAAGTGTCTAGCCTACAGCACTGCTGCAACAACAGCAGAGACATAGACACAAGCTGAACCAAATAGGAACAACAAAACAAGTAACTAGTCAGGGTCACGCCCGTCGACGTAAGTCCTTCGTCCCTGACCACGTGTGCACACACTGGCTCTAGCCCAAAGCCAGGTCCTCTAGCTAGTATTCTCCCTCGGTAGGACGCTACCGTATGGCCAGGAGCCCGCGGAACCAGCTACAACCGCTCAATGGGAAACACTCCTCTGCTTTCCGCAAGCAGGACGGCACTCAACAGACCTTAGAGCAACAACAAGTGGAGGCTTCACACGACACAGAAGCTCAAAACACACGTGTCGAAGTACAAACGGGCGACCACGCCCCTCAACACGTACTTCGAGGCACCAAATGGCAGCATCGCCACTGCCGACAACTCAGGACAAGCAACTAGACCTCCTATGTAACGATCCTGAGTCGAACGACTCAAAAGGCAAGATCGTCACAAACAGCGGAACAAGCCGCCAATCGGTCTAATCCTAAGCCAAAGAAACCACGCTCCGCAGAAAACAACACACGGAGACCTGAGGGAAACATCAAGAACCCTCAGCACAGCTGGACACACAAACCGAGGTAGAACAACGCCTCGAAGCATCCAGAAACAGTGTCTCGGACAGGACAGAACCGCCAAGACACACACAAAGAAGGTCACACGTCAACCACTGGGTCAAACCGGGTTAACCGAAACCAAACAACAAGAGCATACAGGAGTAGGATCAAGAGTCCTACCACAAGTAAGGAGACTCCTGGCTACCTTACAACGTAGTCTTAACCCTCATAGGACGTCAAGAGACATCCACGAGACAACGGGCAGACCACAAGGCCAAGCCAAGACACACAGAATCATCGGGCGGAAAACCAAGGCACAAAGGAAAGTAACGCTCCAGCCCTAGACCGTTATTAGCAAGTGACGGTCTAGCTCAGGGCCGTTATTTCCCAAACGACGGACGGACACCAGGCCCTCACACACCACCCTGATAACCTATAAAACCTCACAAAAGCCAAGTAACGCACGGCTCTAGGCGCATTACAAGCAAACGGCGCACGGGGTCCCCACCGTCACATCCAACGGTGCAGCAAACCCAAACCAACGTGAAGTAACGCGCGACGCCAGGCGCGTTACTCACAAATGACGCGGCAGGAGAGGGCCGTCAAAGACAAAATGACGCACAGGGGCCTATCCGTTACATCCAACGGCATAGCCACCTCAACCCAACACAAACAGCAAACGACGGTCAGAGGTGAGCGCGTTACCCACAAACGACGCACGGGGACTCCACCGTCACTTTCAATGGGACAGCCACCCAACCTCGTCCACACAGAATGTAACGGCCAGGGGCAGGCGCGTTACACTCAAACAACGCACAAGGGCTCGACCGTTAGAGGCAACGCCTCAACGAGTCAAACGTCAGTCAACGGAAAGTAACGGCCTGGGCAAGGCGCGTTATTTCCATCTAATGTGCTGGGTCAAGCGCGTTAGACCAACCGACTAAACCCCAAGGAAAAATGACAAAACGCAAGTAACGGCCAGGCACTGGCACGTTACCCGGGAATGACGCACCACCCTTGGGCCGTCACTTACCCAGAAGCAAAAGGGCTAAACCCTCAAACCAAATAACGGTCCATCGTAGGGCCGTCAAAAGCAAGTGGCGGTCGCTGGCTAGACCGCTACTTCGGTTACGGCGGTAAAACATGAGAATGGCCGGATCAGCCCGTTCCACACCCCATTCACGCCGAAACGTAGGGGAAACACACCGCAACGACAAAAGACAACACCAGGGAACTTCAAACCCCACATGCAACATGAAAAACACAAGATCCGGGCGATTTAGACAAATCAACCCAAAATGGGTCACCGAGGTTCCCGGACTTCTACCGGCCTCGAATGAACACCAAATCGCACGAAATCAACGTGGATGGGATTCTAACATCCCTGCGGTCATTTAGAAACTAACTGAACCGCAAACGGTCACCGTTTACCGGCCGACCCTAAAAACCACGAAAATCACGGTTTAGGCAAAACAAGCCCAAACACACTCGTTTCCTAGCCGAACGCCGTGCAATGGCAGGGAAAACGAAGAGGACGAAGCAAGGATCCGTCACCCT
This sequence comes from Amorphophallus konjac, assembly GCA_022559845.1. Classification (NCBI taxonomy): domain Eukaryota; kingdom Viridiplantae; phylum Streptophyta; class Magnoliopsida; order Alismatales; family Araceae; genus Amorphophallus; species Amorphophallus konjac. Next base: position 29,359 of record JAHNEJ010000195.1, on the reverse strand, counting down.
ACCTCCACCGAAGAAACCGTGCCCCGAAGGGACTAAACCACGCCGAAAACCACTCGCGAACTAATTTCACCGGCTTTGAATCCACCGATCGGGATCGCGCCAGAATCGATCCGATCCTCGCTCCATCGCGCATCCAACCAGCTCCACGGCTTCACCGCCTCGCCCACCTACGCCTCCGTCTGCAGTCGGAGCCGAAAAGGGGAGAGAACGAGAGAGAACGGGAGAGAGAGGGACGGTCGCGCGAATGAGAAGGAGAGAGAGAAAGAGAAAAGAAAAAGGAAAAGAAATTAGGAAATTTTCCTAATTTCCGAAAATTCCGAAAATGCGCCGAAAATGCACAAATTCAGAAAAATACGCAAAAATAGTCGAAACGACCGGCTCAAAGAGTACATCGTCGTTGTAGCATCCACGAGCTCGAGAATCGACAAACAAACTCACCGTAGGGTTCCGTAACTAGTACGTGAGAAAAACCCACACGGCTCGTCAACTCAACTCGGAAGCCACAAAAGCGAACCGAAACTCAACGAAACCAATCCGAAACAGATCCGAAAGATCCAACAAAGATCCAACAAGATCCAGGGCATTACAGTATGTATATAATCTTACAACTACTGAGCGAGCTCTCTCGCTTACATACTGATTGGTCCCCTTCTTCTGGTGAACTGTAGCAAATAAATCGCGGTACGAGAGCGTACCACGCCTCTTCTTTTCCTATTATACATGTTATAGATAATAAATAAGGACATATAATAAATAAAATATAATAAAATTAAGATTATTACTTACTAATCTATCCTTTTGGGTCGCGAAGGAAACATATCCACAAGTATGGAGATGCACGTCTGGATGTGTCGCACGTGCGGCTTTGGCTTTTGCGGATTTGGCCATCCAATTAGGCTCGACCCATCTATCACAGAGGTCCTCCCAATGCTCCCTCCTCATCCATGTGGGGCCGTGTGCCTTCCAAAGGCCACGGTCCTCGCTCCCCCCGGGTAGAGCTTGGCACGGTCCCGACAGCTGTGTAATTGATGGTTATAATTTACAGTTGTTGGGGCCTCCCATGCACATCGAGCTCGTCCGACGTCAGCTCGCCTCACAAACTGATATCCTTGCTATGAAGAATTCAAATTTTATAATTTTTTTTTGTGAAACCCTACCTAGGTGTAATAGGAGAGTGCACCCCCTATCAAAGATAGGGAGAAAGCCACTCCACCATCACCACACTAGGAGGTAATTTTATTAAATGTTAAAAGAGGTAACATTTACATCATCCGGATGCTAGGAAATCCTAGCTTATCCAATTGAACAATTCCCTTTACATGCTTAGGGAGTTGTTGCAATGAAAAGAAACAAAGATTACATTTCATATCACATGCATAGTTGGCCAATGAATCAGCCACTTTGTTAGCTTCTCGATAGATGTGGCTGATTGAATCCTGAGCAGATAATAAACTCCAAATTTCTCTCATATAGCCTATGATCTTCCATGGGCAAGGAATCTTCCGGGTGACCACTTGCACAAGGGTCTGAGAGTCACATTCTATGAGGGCTGGCAGAGATGAGATGGCCTTAAGGAATTATAGTCCATCCATGATAGCTCTAGCTTCAGCTATGACACAATTGCTCTGGGCATAGTAATGAGAAAATGCAATTATAGGATTACCAAGAGCATCTCTAATCATACCACCACCTCCCGAGATACCAGCTTGTTTTGAGGCTCCATCTGTGTTCTGTTTGACGTAAGGCCAAGGCGGACACAGCCTTTTAACCAGCATAATTGGCAAATTCCTTTTGGACTGAGTAGTGCTGTGAAAGGCAGCCATGATCTATTTTTTACCAAAGTCTGGTTCCTACAAGTCAGCCAGTCTAAGAAATTGTTTAACCTGATTAATAATTCAGGAAATCAGTCCTTGGGGTTGAGGAAGCCTGTCTTCATGGATAGCTGCGTTCCTGGCTGACCAAATCTCCCACATCCCATGAGTAATGATTCCCATAGTAAAAAGACCAAAGGCAGTATTACTCTTAACTGCATGAATAGAATTAGTTATTAAATTTCTAGCATAGTAACCAAAAATTGGGATTCCTTTGGATCTGAAAAAAGACCATATGCTGAAAGCCAAATCACTCTTCACAAATAAGTGGTTGATGTCGTCCTCCTGGCTTTGCTTACAACATCTGCATTTAGAGCAAAGTGGAATGCCACTGTGTTTTATATTGCAATCAGATGGCAGACAGTTGAATATAATCTTCCAAGTGAAGATAGAAATTCTTGTGGGAATCCATCTAGACCATATGTGTTTCCAGCAATGTTGAAGTCCTAGCAGTTGCATATTAAAGTAATTGTGGTATATAGAGGATACAGTGCAATTCCCACTTGAGGATAGACACCATATAGGTTTATCAGGAATATCAGATAACTTGACATAGTGCAAAGCATTTCTTATATCTTCAGGAAGGATTGCATAAATGAGGTTTACCATATCCTGTGTTGGCTGGGTAATGACTTCCTGGACAGAAACTTTGTTATCCTGAATAAGATGAGAAGAAACCATGGATTCCAGGTTATAGCCCCCCCTAACTAGGTATCTTTTCAGAAGTTAATGTCTCGACCATTACCAATGATGAATTTCTGGTGTTGAATAAAAATGTTCTTGGCACGCAACCAACTTTTCCTTGCAAAACCATTCATTTCTTTGAAGCCAATAGTGTTGATATGGTTACCTCTAATATATTTGGCTCTGAAAAAACCAGCCCATAAAGAATCGAAAAATAACACATGCCAAAGCATTTTAACCCGAAGAGCAATTTCCATGTGTCTAAGGAACATTATTCCCAGACCTCCCAAGGATATTGGCTTGCATATCTTCTGCCAGGCCCTCCAATGTTTCCTGTTACAATGTTGTGATGAGCCCTAGAAAAAATTAGCAAGTGACTGATCCAGAATATGATGAATGCCTTCATGATGGGGAGATGAAGCTAGAATATAGATTGGAATGGAGGAGAGCACATGTTTAATAAGAATCAGTTTCGCTCCTTGAAAAAGGAACTTAACTTGCCACCCCTCAATCTTCTTCCAAACTGCAGCAATAATGCCTCCATAATAAACTTTCTTGATTCTGCCCAAAGCTAAGGATAACCCAGGTATTTATGAGGGAAGTCCAGTCTAGCATACCCTGTAATTTGTTCTATTCTGTGGGAGATAGATTGGCTTTGTTTTGGGTGAATAAAATAACCACTCTTCTCCACATTAATGAGTTGACTCGAGGCCTTTTCATATGAACTCAGAATAGCCATTAGATTATGGAGTGAGCCAGCTGTTGCATTGGCAAAAATTAAAGTATCATCAGCAAACAAAAGATGGGAGATGACTGGACATCTCCTAGGACCCGAGAACCACCCAATGGAGCCATTCATGAAGGCATTCTTAAGGGATCTGCTGAGAGAATCTTGAGCAATAATGAAGAGAAGAGGTGCAATGGGATCACCTTGCCTAAGACCCCTAGTGGACTTGAAGAATCCAATAGATTCTCCATTTAAAGAAATTGAGAACCAGCAATTATTGATCAAGAGACTAATCATATCAGTAAAGGTACTACTGAAACCAAATTACTTCAATACTGCCAAAAGAAAGTCCCATTCAACTTTGTCATATGCCTTAGCCATATCCAATTTCAACATCACATTACTTCCTCTGAGTTTTCTTCCCAGTTCCTGAGTTAATTCCTGAGCCAGAGCAATATTGTCAATGATATATCTGCCTTTGATAAAGGCAGACTGTTCCTTGGAAATAATTGTGGGTAGAATCCTACTCAGCCTGTTACATAACACCTTAGATATGATTTTATATGCAAAGTTGCATAAGCTGATAGGTCTGTATGCAGATATTACAGAGGCATTATTGATCTTCGGAATGAGGGCAATGAGAGTCGCTGTGAACTCTCTAGGATGGGGCCTCCTTCTAATAAAGAATTCATGAGCAGCATTAACAACATCCTTGTCAAGAATAGACCAAGCTTTTTGGAAAAAATACCCTGTAAATCCATCCGGACCAGGGGCACTATCCGGGGATATAGAGAAAATTGCTTCCATAATTTCCATGTAGTCAGGGACAACACACAAAAAATCATTGTTATCAGCCGAAATCAATTAAGGGATGCAATTTATTAAATCAATGTCAATAAGATGATGTTGGGAAGAGAAGGCTTTGTAAAAATGGTTCACTGCAATGTCTTTCATTTCCTACTTATCTGAAGTTAAAGTGCCCAATTTAGTCTGAAGATGATTGATTGAATTCCGTCTTCTATTAGCCATTGTTGTCATATGGAAGAATTTTGTGTTTCTATCACCTTCTTTCAACCATCGAATTCTGGATTTTTGCTTCCAAAAAATCTCTTGCTGGACTATGCAAATAGTGAGTTTATATTTAGCCTTATCTAAGCCTTCCAAATTAGTTCATTTGGAATGGAATCAAACAAATATTCTGCCTTAAGCACCTCATCTTCTGCAACAAAAAGATTGTTATGGACATCTCCAAAAACATGTTTATTCCACATTCTTAGCATATTCCTCAAAGCCCTGAGTTTAATACATAAAGTGGTTATAGCAGAAGTGGCAATAGGGCTTGTCCTCCAGCATTGAGCAACAGCCTGAGTGAAAGAATCATGTGTAGTCCACATCTTCTGAAAATAAAACCTACTCTTGACTTTATTAGTAATGGCCAATCTGATGAGAAGAGGAGCATGGTCTGAGGCCTCTCTCGACAGGTGCTCAATAGTTATAGGAAACTTATTCAACCAGCATGGGTTTATAAATGCTCTGTCCAATCTACTCCAAATTACATTTGCTCCTTGCTGATTATTATGCCAGGTATATTTGGATCCCATGTAACTCCCATCAATTAAACCATAATCATTGATACAGTCCTTGAATTCAGAAACAGATCTCAAACAAGGAGCATTTCCTCCAATTTTTTCATCCAAATTGAGAATATAGTTAAAATCACCAGCTACAATCCAGGGACCTTGAATCAATATATGAACATGGAGTAGAGAGGCCTAGAGAGGTAATCTATCAAAACTACTACATTTGGCATAAATGAATGATGCATAAAAGAGAGGTATAACAGTGCTAGTTTGCTGTAGAGAGATGTGTCGCTCATCTTGATGCAAAATGATAAAGTCAAAAGGCTCTTTCCACAAAACCCAAATGTGAGCATTCTCTTCTTGATTGGCGAGGCAATTATCCATTCCGAGCTTCTTGCAATTGTTTTTTAAAAGAGAGGTTTTAACTTTGGGTTCTAAAATGACAATACAGTCCACATTGTGTTCCTTGATCAGGAATTTTGCTAGACCAATAGACAAATAGTTTCCAATACCTCTAATGTTCCAAATAAAGAAAGTCATTAATCTTTTGAAGCCAAACGAAGGTTTCCTGTAGAGCTATTCCTTTTCATACCTCTGCTAATAACACCCGGGCGCTCCTTATATAGAGATGTAATATTGCTAATATTTGCCTCAAGGGATATATCCTTACATCTTTGCTAAAGTTCTTCCTGTTGCAAGGTTGGTGGCTCACCCACACTGAATTGTACAGAACGTCCTTTTATAGCCATAGGATTGGACCCATTTTGGTTTGAAGGGAGCTTAAAGAAATCCTCAGCAGGTTGCATTAAAGGAAAATCAATATCAGTCACCACTGTATGATCAACACTCACACCAGATATTACAGTCTGCTTGCTACCTTGATTTTCAGGAACTGATGATATTATAGTAACATCAGTATATGATCTGCCATTATCAACTTGTTTCAACGAATTGAGTAAAAGATATTCAGAATGTGCTGATTTGTCATCAGAGAATAAAATCTGTTTGTCCTCAAGTGGAATAGTTTCACCAGGTAAAACCTGGGCTTCATCCCAAGCCTGAAGTATATTAGAGTGGGTAATATTAGAACCATCAGAACAGTCTGCCTTTGAAAATTATGGTTTAATAATAGCCATATTGGATCCATCAGAATAGTTTATTGACTTCCCTTCCTCAGAGGTATGGGGAATATCTGAATTCAAATCCTCATCCACCTGCTGCAGGATTCCAAATCTATTTACATCAGCAGCATTTATTCGAACAGGAAGAGTACCTGGTTGCCGGGGATATGTAAATTTGAGCATTATTCCTTTGAGTAGGATTAGGAGCAGTGCAGCGATTGCTTGCTTTGTATGATTTCTTCTTACACTCAACAGTAGTGTGTCCAAGCTTGTGACAGAATGAGCAGAGATGGGGTAATCAGTGATAATTCACCGGCTGCCAGAAACCCTGTCCATCCAACTCAATCCAAATCCGTTCTTGATGAGGAGCTGAAATATCTAGTTCTACACAGGCTAGGGCTTTAGAGGTTTCAGTCATTGCCAGAGTATGCTCGTGGATCCTCAAAACCAGACCAAAATTTCCAGCGATAGATCACATACATTAATCCTCATGAAACAAATTAGCAGGAGGAGAGGGGAAACCAATCCAAACCGGCGCAATGGCAGGATCTGCTTCAAAATCGAAATCCTGCGTCCAGTGAAAAAACCTGAACAAAAAACCTTTGATGTACAGACTCTTTTGTATAAGAAGCTTAAGAAAATCCAATTCATTATCTAGTCTGAGAAGAAGATGTCTCGGATTGAGATAACTAATTACAAAGTCAGAAGCCAATGGAATCCTCTGAATTAGATAACTCTTGATCTCCAGGATAGCAGGTCTCCCGTAACAACACTTAGCAATAATGTCAAATTTGAGCATTTCCTGAGAGGCCTCCACTTCTGCCTTAAAGAAATATACTGTAGGTTCTCCAAGATCAGTGAAACCTAAAGTCTTCACCGGTATAGGGATCTTCGGCTTTTGCTGGGATGCCAGTAGAATTTGAGCATAGGAACGACGAGATTCATCCCTGGCCAGAAGAGGAGCCTTAAAAGAGTTTGGATCTATTGGGGCGGCGATTGGGGGAGGCTCCTCCGCTTCAGCATTCGCCATATAATTTCAAATTTTATAAGTTGTCAATTGAAATTGCGGAGTTGGGAAATATGTAATTTAAAAGATTAAATTGTATACCAGGAACTCGTCGTACAATCGATCACGGATATCCTGAGAAAACTGTCGTAATGACTTATATGGGCCAGTCACATGTCGCTCAATAATGTTGTTAATAAAACGAGAAGCGTCATTGGGCTCTACTTTATCCCTGCAATTATATATGTTGAAATGATAACCAAGAATTATATAGTTGATGGATAGATAACAAACATAGTTCATGAGTTTAAATATTTACCCAGAGACTCAACATGGCTTGCGTCCCTCTTGTAACACCACATGCTCGCCCTCGTGATAGCTAACAACATCGTCTACCAGTTGTGTGCCCGGGTGGACAGACGAGCCAACTATCGCATGTGGTGTGCCCGACGTACCTATTACAAGTAAAATAGAAGTAGTTAATCAGAATTTAGCTCATTATTAAAAAAATAATTTATTCAAAAAGTAAACATATAGAATTTTCATCATTTAACTAAGAATTTAAATAAACATAGTAGTAGAATGTGATAGAAGCAGTGTACTCTGTAGACCTGATGTAGAGGCACTTAAACCTGTAAACATAAAATATCGTGAGCAAAACAAAGTGCATATTCACTACCAATTTATCTAAGAATTTAAATAAATATACCCATAGTAAGTGGTGGGGCTGGTGCACTCTATGTACCTGGTGTAGAGACAAAATATCGTGAGCAAAACAAAGTGCATATTCACTACTCATTTATCTAAGTGATGTGCAAAAGGATAGGATATAGAGGGGGGGTGAATATATCCCCCGATAAAAAATTATGTCCAAATTAAAACAACAAATCTGGCACTACCCAATCTTAAAATAGAATAATCAATATGTTAACAAGAGTTTGCATGGAACATACGTCGAACACTTAAGCACTCAACGCACACTAGAGGGAAATGAAATGAAAGATAAGTAGCACTCTTGCTGACAGATCTAACGACAATATAAGAGTAATGCTTTGCACAGAACAAATGTCAAACAGCAAGCACTCAATACCCACAAAAGGAAAGTGAGATAAACATCATGCGGCTCTTCTGCTGAATAGATCTGAAAGTGATATAAAAGAAAAGCTAGAACTGGATCACGTGCCATATGATTTGCCTTTTCAACCTTGGGGCATGTGACAGTCAAAGGTGTGAAGAGATCCCATGTGTTCCTCACGTGTCTAACCCTTTTATGTATTGGCCAGTTATTTGTTACTCCTATCATGTATTTTATACCCTTAACCAGCTATTTGTTTGCCTTAGGGAGCTATTTGTCACAATTAGCTTCCCTTTAGCCATCACCACAGCTCCTTTCTCTACCTTGCTTCCTTGCTGCATCGACGCCACAACTTCATGCATCGACTCTGCCTTGTTTCTTTCAACGCATTTACCCTTGCTGCCCATTTGTCAGCCTAACATAGCTATTTGTCTGCCTTGTCTAGTCACTTGTCTCCACTATCCATACTGAGCTGTCGCCCTTGTTGCTTTCTTCTTTAGCTTCAGTTGACGCCAAAAGCCATTTGTCACCCTTGTTCCTCTATTATTCCGTCTGACTATGGAGCTTGACCTCGTTGACCACAATTGATGTTGAGTTTGACTTGGGTCAACATTGACTTAAGTCAAATATGATAATAACGTTGGCTGGAGTCAATTGACTATTGTTGACTTTGACCATTTTAAAGTTTGATCGGTCCACCTTGACTTGAGTCAACGCTTCGATTGTTCTTCTGGCTTCTTCGAGGGCTTCAGAGATCACTGTAGAACACTATAGCTCATTGTCTTCTAGTGTTTTACTGTTGAGCTTTTGGCTTGTAGTGAACCCTTCTCTCTCTCCTCCATTTCCCTTCTTTCTTCATTTGATAACTCTTCCCGGGCTATTAATCAGAGATAACAATTATTTTTCTCCCTTGAAGACCCATTTGTCACCACTGTTAACCCAGAAGCCGTCGCCCTGTCTCATGTAACATAGCCTTGAGTGCCGTCGCTAATGTCTCTGTTGAGACCTATTTTTCACCCTTAAGAGGGTATATGTCACCCATAGAAGTCTATTTGTCAGCCTTAGCTTCTTCTGTTGGCGGGTAAACACAAGTCGACTTCCCCTTCATGCAGCTTCAACACTTCACATATATTCAACACTACAACCTATTTTTCACCCGTAGAGAGCTATTTGTCAGCCTTACTTGCCTGTTTGTCACAACTAATGAGTCATTTGTCTGCCTTATCTTCCTTCCTTCCCTTGTATGAATCTTAACAGATTTGTGACCCATTTCTAAAGAATTAAGACTTTGACTGCACTGACTTGGGTTGACCATTGTCTCTGCTCCATTATATGTGTGTTGACTTCATTGATCATGTTGACTTTCTTCAGTTCTTCAAAAAATTACTGGCTTTTAGCCTGTTCTATGCGCAACTATCAACCTATTCTTTGTGCAATTTAGAAGTAAACTGCACACACACAAAATCATTATAGCTCCATGCATGATTCTAAATCAACAAAACACATTGACTATCCACATGAAGAGTATACATGACTCATGGTGTTAACAACATCAAAACACAGGGACACAACACTAAGAATTTAAATAAACATACCCACAACAATTGGTGGGGGTGGTGCACTCTGTGTAGCTGGTGCGGAGACATAAAATATCATTACCAAAACAAAGTGCATATTCACTACTCATTTATCTAAGAATTTAAATAAACATACCCGCAGCACGTGATGGGGACGGTGTACTCTGTGTACCTAGTGCAGAGACATAAAATATCATGAGCAAAATAAAGTGCATATTCACTACTGCTTTATCTAAGAATTTAAATAAACATACCCGCAGTAGGTGGTGGGGGCGGTGTAATCTGTGTACCTAGTGTAGAGACATAAAATATCATTATCAAAATAAAGTGCATATTCACTACTGATTTATCTAAGAATTTAAATAAACATACCGGTAGAACCCCTCCCAGAACGACCTCTCCTCGAAGATCCGATACGACCTCGAACCATCTAATTATTGACGACAATTAGAGTAGTGCATATTAGTCCACAACTAGTTACGAGGAGAGGTGGTAAGTAATAATGATAAGAAGTGTATATATGTTAAATTTCTTACAAAATATTCAATCAACATCTATTTCATCTTCAGACGCTGAAGATATATCAAACTCATTGTCATCTTCATCATCTTCCCCATTCTCACTAGATTCATACACTTCCTCCTCAGAGGACTCCTCCTGCCCAACGGTTGCTTCATTTAGCTTAGTTGAATCGACTTCTTCCACTTCGTCCTTTATAGACAATCAAAGTGGATCGTCAGAATCGATCAGATGAAGATTAGAAGCAACCAACTCTGCAGTGTCACCCTCGTCTGATTGAAAAAATTCGGCACTAGAATCTTCTGAGACAGATTCAATGAGGTCTAACTCATCATTAGGCACAAGCCTTGGTTTTACCCTACAGACTGCCCACCAATCTTTATTCTTAGATGATGAATAACTTGAATAATACACTTGCTTGGCTTGTGCGGCCAAAATGAACGGCTCATAGGTATTCAATTTAGATCTATGTTTGACATCGACAATCCCATATATTGCGTCGTTTCGAACTGAATTAGGATCAAACAAATGACACTTAAAAAGGAATATATGCTTGTCTTGTCCGAGATACTATAATTCTATGACCTCCTCAAGAATATCATAGTAATCAAGATCATTTTCATTATATGTATTACCTTTCACACATACGCCACTATTCATCGTAGACTTATTTTGTCCATAATCTCTGGTGTGAAATCTATAACTATTCACAAAAAATCTTGAATAGGCATGCGTGACCTTCGAAGGTCCATAACTTATCACCCAGACTCTTTCATCAGTAACATAACCTTCTTCAACCTATGAATATAAACCACATTACTTTAAAATTAGCGGGCATACACCTCAAGCTTTGTAAAACTTAACTTCGGCACTTACTGGACCTTTAAGCCATCTGGCAAAAGATCTCTCTCGTTCCTTTTGAACCTCCATGTCATTGAGGCGTGGACATTGAGTAATTATTTCTGAATCAAATTGCCTGCAATGATGAATGCAACATCACTGTAAATGGGAGAAAGAACATGAAGACACTTATAAATTTTAGCACCTGCGGAGTTGAGGACTCACTCAACATAAGGTTCCATCTCAGCACAGTTCAGGAGAACATATATCTCTACGGCGAACAACTCTCTGTCCTCTAATATGAAATTCGAACAACGTCCAAATGCACATCTCGGATACTTAAATATGGACAATTGGTCGGACCGACCCACCTCTCCTCCATCATCATTACGTGGAGGTCGATTGCGGTGAGTTTGAATTTTGGGTTCGAAGTACATCGAACAGAAGTTTGAAATATTTTCAATAATATATGCCCCGGTAATTGAACCCTCTACTTTAGCGTTGTTGCGAACCTTCATTTTTAGGTCATGCATACACCTATGACAACAATTCATATGACAATGACAGACACATGTAACTACTGTCTAATAATCAGTAAATACATACTGATTACCTCTAAAATAGATACATCCATCAAAATTGTACCGGTCCTCCAACTTTGGCCTCGTATGGCAAATGGATAATCAGGTGCTCTATCGAATCGAAGAACGCAGGGGGAAATATCTTCTCCAACTTGCATACCATCGTGACCACGTTCTGTTCCAAAGTTTACACGTCCCCAAGTTTGAGTTCTGATGCACATAGTGTTGGATTAGGTGGAAGGTCAAACTAGAGGGGAGGGGTGAATAGGTTGACCCTTTAAAAAATTAATGCAAGATCACACTTGCTTTAGACAGCGGAATGCTAATTAGAATATCAGTAAATAGACAGTATGAAGATCGAGCCTAATCAAACATCTAACGATAAGTGGATAAAATGAGAAAGCAAACCACAAGAGGAACACATATTTTTATGGTGGTTCGGTCTCCCTGTGGAGACCTACGTCCACCCCTCACTAAACCAGTGAGGATCTCTGCTGAGCTTTACATCTTAGCTACACCGAGGAACTACCTCCTCAAACAACGCTGAGCAGTACAGCTTGGCTTAACCAGAGGAACAGTTCCTCTAAACCGCTGACGAACAGCTTGCAGGCAACACGCCTAAACGCCCTTGATCCAAGCATAATCTACTGGATCAAGCCCCTCCCTCTACTCAAACCAGTACGAGGAAGACACAATGTAACAATGTTATAATTGAAAAATAGAAGCAATAAATGAAATCACTCAAAGATGGAGGGACATCTCCAGATCTGTGATGCTGCTGGATCTCAAGCTCGAACTCAGATGCTGGAGGAAGATGTTTCAATGATCAGCTGGCCTTCTCGTTCTGAAGGGTAGATGGACTTGCACTGATCCACTACCACTGGATCTTCTTCTAATCGTCAGTGTATGCTGCAAGGTACCAGCAGGAAGACGATGAACTCCGTGATTCTTCTCAAGGGCTTCACCCTCTCTCTGGTTCGACTACACTCTCCAAAAACCTTCTTCAAAAATTTCAGTTCCCCGCGCTCACTTCCTGATCCATGTAATTTATACGTCTAGTGGGCCCCAACCAGATTTTCTGGTTAGCCCAATGATTCCTCTGCATAGAGCCTTCTGGAATCGCGAGGGAAAACCAGATCGCAAGCGCTTTTGGCTGATGTGGCCTTTGACGTCACTTACGATTGGGGTCCACCCAACTAATCTCGTAAGTAGTTCAGATGGCGTCAACCCATTGAGTTCACGAGGTTGACGCAGCCTTGAAATCCCTCACATGGCTTTGAATGTAATACTGGATGTGTTGACGAATGGGGTCACTACGTCAACCCACTGAACTGTCCCAGAGCCAATTTCATATTCAGAGTGAACTGCTGCGTCGACGCTATCATGCTGTAGCGTTGACGCACTGGGTTATTCTAGTGAACCATAACTCTGCCTTTTTAACTGCTACGTCGACGCTGCTCTACTGTGGCGTTGACTCAGTGAAGTAAATCTATGAGTGCCTCTGCTTCTTAAGCTGATGCGTCGACGCTGCAATAGTGTGGCATTGACCCACTGAGATTATATCAGTGACTTATGATTTTGCCTCTTCAACTAATGCGTGGACGCCTTGAACTCCCAGCGTCGACCTTGTTCCTTTCTTGCATCAAAGATGAACCAAATGGAAGCGTTACTGAATCAAGATTTACTTCAACATTTTGAGTTGAATTCAACATTCACATCTCATGGTTGTCATCATCAAAACCAGGGGCACAACAATCTCCCCCTTTTTGATTATGGCAACTATGAGGTGAATGCCATTGCATCTAAATAAGAATGTATCATTCAGATCAAACAAGAAAGTTCAGATCAAACAAAGAGTTCGCTTCAGAGGCTAAACCACAAGTTTTTGTTATTCAGTTAAGGTCAAGGTTTTACATCAAACAAAAAGACAGAAAAGGGAAACTTCAGTCAGTCAACACATTTGATGCATTTGATGCAGATGCAATGCAGTTCTAGACTAGACTCGAACTTGAGATCATTTCTCTCCCCCTTTGACATCATCAAGAAGGGGAGTAGATGAGGAAGACTAAAGTACAGTTGCAGACACAATATCCAACTGTTGCTGAAGCTGAGCCATGGATGCTGCCATAGTGTCCATCCATTCAGAAAGCAGCTGATCTCTGTGCACCACAAACTTGTGGTATTCTTTGACCTTGGTAGAAATACCATCAAACCAGTTGTGTAATATATCAAACAGATAGTCCATCTGAGCTTTCTGCTGAGATCCCCATTCAGTTGCAGAGGAGGATACTTCTGTTGGTGGAGGGCAGTACACATCACGCTGATCTTCAATTATGGGTGGGAAGTTTTCTTTTAGAATATGCAACACATCCACAACCTCATCACCGACTAGAGTGGTTCGTTCAAACAGTTTAGCAATGTCCTGACCAAAAGATGTAATCTTTTCAAACAAGGTTTGAACCTTTTCACTGAACTCATTGTTCTTGTCAATAGGGTGGAATATTTCAAGTTCAACTTGGATTGGTTTTCCCTGACATCATAGTTGTATGTCTGTACACTCTGTATCATGTTCAAACATTGTTGATGCAAGCTTTGTAAGTTACGCATGACTGAACCAGCTTTCTGACAAGCTTGAAGAAGAGATTCCATAAATTCATGAAGCTTCTTGTCTGACTTGAATTTATCATGTGTAAACTTTTCCCATCTGTTGTCTAATTTCTGTTCAAGGTGTGACAGCCTCATATCCGTTGTTGAACTTAGGTGCATTATGGAAGAGTCAGTGCTCTTGAATTTCATTTCCAAAAATTGTATGAGTGTAGGATTGATGCCAGAAAAATCATTCTAAGAGTTAGCTGGAATTTCCTCAGAAGTAGATGCAGGTCCCCTTGGTGGAGTGGGTTCTGGAAGAGGACCCTGTACAATGACAAGCTCTCTGGAAGTAACTGGAAACATAGGACTGTCATCTTGTACATTGTAATCATCCTGGATATTGCTGAAGTCTTGGTAGTCCATTCTGGCTGAACTAACTTCAGGTCTATCTTCCCTAGCCTCTGGTCTTTCCATTCTGCGTAGACTGGCCTCTTGCTGATTTTGTGTGTCAGTTCTTACTTCTTGACCAGTTTCCACTGAGGTAGATACAGGTTTCTGACTTGGCAGAACCCTGACTGGCTGTCCATTTATGACTTTAAATCCCATGAATTTCTGAATTTAGGAAAGAGAGTATATGTTCCCTTTAGGAATATTCAGTTTCTTCTCATCTCCAAAATCTACTCCAACTTTTCGAAATATGACAGTCAATGGAGCAGCATATGGGAGTGTCCTAGATTGTGTTAAGCAATATCCCATAGTCTGAATGATTACATCTGACAATGAAATGTTTATTTTTTTCATCATGCAATACAGTAAAAATCTCTGCATCTCAGTGACCCGTTCCCTACCACTGCTTTGAGGTGTTATCATCGATGTGCAAATATGGTGGAGCAGTCTATTGAATGGAGGGAACCTATTTGCTTTAAGCCTAGATAAAAAAGTCTCTCGGATGTCTATAGGATCACTGGGTTTGTCAGTCAGAAGAGCATAAGCTGCATGTTCATCAAACTGAAAACTTTGTAGCTGAACCCCATTCATTAGTATTTTCCAAGCTCTGGCAAATAGTTTGTTTGTCAATTCGAAACTAACATTCCTAACAGTTGAAGAAATTTTGGGGATCTGAGGTTCATACTTCAAATTATGGTAAAATTCCCGAACTAGGGTGGGGTAATAAATCTTATGATTTGCAACGAAAGACCACCAACCCTGATAATCCAAAGTAGGGAATAGTTGTGGAAAAACTTCAAGCATCTCAACGTCGGTAGCAACAATATACCGTGGAATAAGGACTTTTAGAGGTTCTTCCACATTGATGGTGAGAGAGGGATCAGAAGACCTTGCATGTGAACTGGCGACACCTTTATTCCCCTTCGCAGCACCTGAAGATGTAACCTGCTCCTCTGCCCTTACGGTAGAGAACTTTGTATTTTTGGTTGGTGGGCTGGGATGAAGATGGCATTTCCGAAGAGATAACTCAAACTCTTTGCCTTTCAGTTTCCTTGGAGCTGAAGGAGACGGTATCTCCTCTGAAGGATCTGCCACGCCCTTGTCTTTGCCCTTCTGCGTTGCTGCCGTTGTCTTTGCCGGCGAGCTTTTCTCTTTTCCTTTCCGTTGTGGTGGAGCTGACTGAGACTGCGTCTCCTCTTGAAATTTGGTTTGAGGCTCAATCCTGCCCGTAGCAAGGATGGTATCTCTTCTCTTAAAACCCTTCTTGTTCTTCCCCTTCTTCACTTGTTTCGGAGGTGCCATGGCAGCGAGAATCAAACGGGAACAGGAGATAAAATTGAGAGAAGGAGCTGAGGAGGAAAGACTGAGAGATTCGGAGTGGTAGAGACCCACTAGGTTTTGGAAGGAGCAGAGTAGACGGTAGCGTTTATGCTGCGGGGTTTTAAAGAAGGTGATGACTCAATTTCAATTCAAAAGGGTGAACCGGTTCACTGTGCTGAACCAGGCTGAGAAGAAATTGGATTTATTGAATGACTGCGTTTACGCAGTGAAGCACTGCATCGACGTCATCAAAGCGAGTCATGACTGTGAAGACCCATCGTAAAGTATACAAGAATTAGTGAAGACCCATAGTATTTAGGCATTTTAAAGACATTAAAATTATGAAAAGATGAAATTACATGCAGGGATTTTTAATCGATAAAATTCAAGTTCCCTTATGAGAGATATGATGAGAAATTATGAGAGCCCCTAACTCATTTAATGATGTGGAGTAAAATAATCTTAAGAATTTGAGATAAATCCTTGAACAAGAAGAGCATGATTATGGAATAAGGATTGAATAATTTTCACACTTGGAACTTTCTCAAATCTTTTCCCTAGAATGTTCAATTTCAAGAGACCATTACAGTAGCGAATTTAACTCTAATTGAGGATAACCTCTAAAGGATTTTATTTTTGAGCTTCAGGTCAACCCCATATGAACATTGTCATTATTCATTTTTCATCATTTGCAGTCAAGTGTAGCTAGCCTTTTGACACGGGTGCACATGTTTATCAGAAACCAGAGTCCCCGGTTACTCAGCATAGCTAACTATTCTGCACCACTGAAACAGAGTTGGCAACTCACATCATGACATGCCTTTTAGCACTTCATTGGTGCATGAATGTAGTTTCTCAGTGGAAAGTTACCATTGCTCTGCAATAAATTATTTTTCTTTTAAAATAGAGGTAATAGCCCACATCATGACATGCTCATTAGCACTTCTTTGGTGCATGGAGACAGTTTCTTAGTGAAAGCTTGCCATTGCTCTACAATGTATTATATGCAATTTATTACATGTATATTTATATGTAAGGTCTGTTTCTTCAGCTCTTATTAACCCTATGCTGAGTTTAAAGTCAATGCAGATATTAAATTCATTTGCACAAAGGTCTCTTTACTTTTGATCATCATAGTTCAAGAAAGGATGAGTTCTCAGTTTTATTAAATAGTTCAGAAACTATTCCATATGCACAACACTTTTGTGTTTATGAATTTTATCATTCAAGGATCAAAAGATTTAGAGAACTCCAACCATTAATACTGCATAGAGCCAGTCAATGAAAATCACCAACTCTTATAAAGGAATTATCACTTTAGCTCCCCCTGAATTTATGACATCAATTCACATTTCGGAGCTCAAGAAATTTCCCTCATACTGAAGATTGAGAGGTACATCACTACAAACTGAAGAACTGAGTATGGAAGAAACATGATTGAAGAGGGGTTTTGAGAAGACTCCAAGAGTCTGACAAGCTGAGGTACAAGAAGATTTCAAGATTATGAGATATGAAAGAACCCAACTCTAGTGCTGCGTTAACCCGTCTGAAGTAATCCAGTTGATTCTAGAACTGATTTGCACTTGGTTTCTGACAGTGCGTCAACTCAACCAGGTGACATCGTTAACTCACTCAACTAGTCAGATCAATTTTTAGCCTGTTTCCAGAATGTTTCTTTCAGTGCGTTGACTCAGTCTTGAAACAACGTTAACTCAGCCTTATAAACCATTCTTCAGATACCCAGATAACTAACTCTAAAGGGACAGAATTGCACTCCTTAGCAAGTAAAATCTGATGTAAACTCTCCCTCCATTTATGCATGAGTGAAAATATGAATGAAGATGCAATTGTTGACATGATGGCTTTTTATTTGTCATGTGTTATTAAACAAATATGCTCAAAACTAAACTCTCCCTAAATCTGTGACTTATTTAGAAATCAGGCATTTTCAACTCAAACAAGACATGTAATCAATTTATTCCTAGGCAAAGTTAATCAGACAAATTTCAAAGAAGAAATCAAGCAATCAATTTAGGCATCAAGATGAGGGTTGCACAATCCAAGCTCTCTCCTAAGACAAGAAAATCTTTCATTATTCAGAGGCTTGGTGAAAATGTCAGTAATTTGATGTTCCGAGTCTACAAAAATCAATTTAAAGCTTCCTTTATTAACTTCATCTCGCAAGAAGTGATGCCTTATTTCTATATGTTTGGTCCTAGAGTGCTGGATTGGGTTCTTTGCCAGGTTAATGGCACTTGTGTTATCACACAATATTGGGACACATCCAAGATCAGTTTGATAATCTTGGAGTTGGTGTTTGATCCACAACACTTGAGTGCCACAACTCCCTACAGCGACATTCTGCCTCTGCAGTGGATAGTGCCACTGAGTGTTGTTTCTTGGATGCCCAAGAAACCAAACACCCTCCCAAAAATTGGCAATAGCCACTTGTGCTTTTCCTGTCAAGTTTACATCCAGCATAGTCTGCAACTGAGTATGATACTAGATCAAAAGTGCAAGATGTAGAATACCAAATCCCTAAGTCTCGAGTTCCAGCAAGGTATCGAAAGATACGCTTGACAGAAATTAAGTGGGATTCTTTAGGATCAGACTGAAAATGAGCACACATGCATACACAAAATTGGATGTCTGGCCTAGATGCAGTAAGATAGAGGAGTGATCCGATCATACCTCGATAAGTCTTTGCATTTACAGTTTTACCTTTCACATCTGCATCCAAAGTTGTGTTGGTGCTCATGGGAGTGCTGATTCCCTTAAGATTCTCCATTTGATATTTCTTCAATAATTCAGAAATGTACTTTGCCTGGTTGATGAAGCATCCATCCTTGCTTTGGGTGATTTGTAGACCTAGAAAAAATTGAAGCTCACCCATTAGACTCATCTCAAATTCTGTGGTCATCAAATTTGCAAATTCCTCACACATACTTAGTTTAGTGGATCCAAAGACTATATCATCAACGTAGATTTGAACCAGAATAATGTCATTATTTCTTACCTTGGTGAATAGAGTTTGGTCCACTTTACCTCTTGAATATCCTTTCTCAGTGAGGTATGAGCTGAGTCTATCATACCATGCTCGAGGTGCATGTTTGAGCCCATAGAGAGCTTTGTCTAATCTGTAAACATGGTCAGGGCAGTCTATAGACTCAAAACCAAGGGATTGTTCAACATACACCTCTTCTTTTATTAAACCATTAAGACATGCACTTTTTACATCTATTTGATGTAGTTTTATTCCATGATAGCATGCATATGCAAGTAATAATCTGATAGCTTCTAATCTAGCTACTGGTGCAAAGGATTCTTCAAAATCAATGCCAAATTCTTGGTTATATCCTTGTGCTACCAGTCTTGCTTTATTTCTTATCACAATTCCATTTTCATTTTGTTTGTTTCTAAAGACCCACTGAGTTCCAATTACTGAAAGTTCATTGGGTCTTGGCACAAGGTGCCACACTTTATTTCTTTTGAATTGATTTAATTCCTCATGCATTGCATTTATCTAGCATTCATCTTTCAGGGCTTCAGTTACATTTTTTGGTTCAATTTGAGATATAAGAGCCAAATTATCCATTTTTTCAATTGTTCTGAAATGAGATCTAGTTCTGGTAGGGTCATGCAGATTACCAATAATGCTTGAAAGAGGGTGGTCCCTTAACATTCTAACATTGGTCAGTGAGTTACCTTCATTATCATCTGCATTACCTCTAGTGCTTGATTCAGCTAGATTCTCATTTGACCTTGGCTTTTCCTCTTGAGTATGTTGTTCTTCCTTTTCTTCAAGAAATTCACCATCATCTTTGTCCATGCAAGATAGTTGATTTTCAGACTTGACATTCATTTCATCAAAGACAATATGTGGAGATTCTTCAACAGATTGAGTTTTGATATTTAGGACTCTATATGCCATAGAGTGATTTGAATAACCTAGAAATATGGCTGGTTCACTCTTAGTTTCAAATTTATCGAGGTCCCGTTTGTGATTATTTTGAACAAAGCATTTAGACCCAAAAACTCTGAAATGTATAACAGAAGGCTTCTTACCATTCAACAATTCATATGGAGTCTTTTTGGACAAAGGTCTTACCATTGCCCGATTTACAATGTAGCAAGCTGTATTTACCGCCTCTGCCCAGAACTTCCTTGGGAGTTGTCCTTCGATCAACATTGTTCTAGCCATCTCGACAAGGGTTCTGTTTCTTCTTTCCACCACTCCATTCTGTTCAGGAGTTCTTGGAGATGAGAACTTGTGAGATATTCCCATTGCCCTGCAAAAACCATCAAATTCTGAATTTTCAAATTCTCCTCCATGATCCGACATGATAGATGAAATAGTATACTTACCCTCCTGCTGAACTTTCTTGAAGAATGCCTGAAATTCTTCAAATGCATCATTCTTATGAGTTAAAAAGAATACCCAAGTAAACCTAGAAAAGTCATCTACCAAAATAAGTCCATATTTATTGCCACTCAAACTTGCTATTCTAGTGGGTCCGAACAGATCCATGTAAACAAGTTCAAGAGGTCTAGAAGATTGATTTTCAATTTTGGATTTAAATGACTTCCTATTATGCTTGCCTTGAGTGCATGCATTACAAATTTTGTCATTTTGCTTAAATGATACATCAGGCAGACCATTCACCATGCTGAATTTGGCTAACTTATGCATGACACTATAGCTAGCATGTCTTAGTCTACGATGCCATAGCCAAGCCAGTTCACTTTTATTCACAGCTAGACAAAGATTGTTATGAGCAGGATCATCTAAATCTACCATGTACATGTTATTTATTCTTTTTCCAGAGAATTTAACACTTTCAGACTACTTTTCAATAATGGTGCATGCATGGGAATCAAACATAACTTTGTGCCCCCTATCACACAGTTGGCTTATACTAAGAAGATTGTATTCTAATCCTTCAACCAATAACACATCATCAATAGAGTTTAGGGGAGTTTTGCCAACTTTACCTTTTTCAATTATTTTACCTTTATTATTCCCCCCAAACGTGACATGTCCTCCTTCTTTCTCAACTAGGAGACAGAATTTTGCCTTATCGCCCGTTATGTGCCTTGAGCAGCCGCTGTCAAGGTACCACCTATTGTGTACAGCTGCAAGGCACTCCTACAAATCACATCAAACGAGAGATTTTGGAACCCAAATACACTTGGGTCCCATCAGACCATATGATTGTGTCAAGTAAGACAGCATACTTTTGGGAATCCAAATATGTTGTTTTGAGGGTTTTTGAGATGTGGGGGTCATCGATTTGAAATTTTTCTGATTGGGTTGAGATACCCTTTAGAATGACCTTTTTGAACCATTTCTGTTTTTAGAGAAGTATGAAGTTTTATTCTTGTTCTCATTCCAATAGTTATTGTGACTCCAAGAAGCATTGGGGAACCTAGGATGAGAAATTCTAGAAGAATATTGAGTTCTTGAAGGGATGAAGGTTTGCTGCGTAGACCCTAACACATGATTACGTTGACTCATCCACTTAACCTTTCGGTCATATGGGTTCTGGTACATAGGGTGTGTCGACGCACTGTAGTGTCTGCGTCGACTCATTCTCATGTTTCTGAAGAAATATCCATCCGGAAAGGGTGTATGCGTTGACGTAGTGTGGACACTACGTTGACGCGCCCAATGGTTTGTTCTAGCATTATTTCTATAGAACCCCTGGGACATGGGTTGAGTGGACGTAGGATACCCAGTGCGTTGACACGACTATCGTGTACCAGTCCAATGACTCCCTGAATTTCTATATCCTTGATGCTGCGTTGATGAACTAGGGTCTATAGGCTGACCTGAGGGTTTACTTCTGAACTTAAGCACATTCTTATGGTGATTGGCATTTAAGGTAGCACACATTTTCTCTTTGCCCTTTTCTTTTCTGATTTCATCTGTCTATTTTACTTCTTCTTGATTTTTCTCACAAAACTTCTTTTCAGCCATTTGACTCTGCTCTGATGTACCTTGTTCAGAAACAAAAGTTATAAATCTAGATCCTAGATCCTTCTTCTTGGTTGGGTTATAACAAAGTCCTTATTTTCCAAAATTGCTTCTTATTCCCATGACAGCCTCAAGATTATTTTTACCTTGTGTTAATTTCTCAAGAGAGGCTTGTTTACTTGAATTCTCATCTTCCATTTTCTTCAAATTTTCTTGGAGTTCCTTATTTACTCCTTGAATGGCTTCATATTTTTCTTCAGCAATCTTTACATCACTCTCTAATTTTTGCATTCTGAGTTTCAGGTCATCATGAATTTTCAGTAAGTATTCATTTTCTCTATTCATCTCTATTAATTGATCTCTACATTGGTTACTTTCATCAAGAGATTTTCTTAAACTGGTAATTTCAGCTTCTAGGCACTTGATTTTATCATTCAATGAATTTTCTTGACTAGTCGGATTTTTCTTTTTCTTAAGTGATTTATTTTCTTTCTTTACATGATCATACTTATCTAGCAATTCATTAAATGGTTCTTCCCAATCACTGTAGGAAAAGTTTTCAGAAGAGGAAGTTACCTCATCCTTATCATCTCCCTTAGCCATGAAACACAGCTTAACATCACTCTCTTCTTCAGAAGTGCTTTCTTCTTCATCTTCATCTTTCTCCTCGTCACTCCACGTACTTATCATGGCCTTGGGCTTCTTGTTCTTCCATTTCGGTTGGACTTTCTTCACATTCTCTGGACATTCAGATTTTATATGACCTTGTTTCCTGCATTGGTAACAGACAACCTTTTCAGATTTCCTAGAGTTTTCTGATTTGATTTTTGAACTCTTTCTTACCTCTGGTCTTCTGTTGTTTCTAAATTTACCTTCCTTCCTTAGAAACTTCCTGAATTTCCTGGTGAGCATTGTTATCTCACCTGAGTCATTATCTGAGGTAGATGAATGACTGTCATCTGAGCTCTCCTTGCTACTTGGTCCTGCCTTCAATGCAAGAGGCTTTTTCTTCTTCACATCCTCATCTGTCCTTTTGAGGTTCAGCTCATAAGCCATCAAAGATCCGATAAGCTCATTAGGGGTAGTGGTAGGAAGGTTCCAAGATTCCTCAACAACAGTGGCCTTGGTGTGCCAAACTGGAGTTAGGGATCAAAGAATTTTCCTGACCAGTTCGTAATAAGTGTATGCCTTTCCCAGACCTTTAAGACCATTCACTAATAGGGTTAGTCTAGCATACATTTCAGATATATTTTCCTCTGGCTTCATTCTAAAAGCTTCATATTCAGAAATTAACATATTGGCTTTTCTCTCACTTACCTCCGACGTACCTTCATAGATGACTTGAAGTCTGTCCCACATTTCCTTGGCACTGGTGTTGATTGTTTGTTTACCTATCTTTTCTTATCTTCTTTCTTCTTTTTTTTTGTTGATAAAGAGGGTTTTGAAAAATGATATGGCGAGATGATAAATAAACTACCAAAGATCAGCTCAACCTATGCACATGTGAACATGAACCTAGGCAATCAAATCTAACTCTAGCATGGGCATGCTATCTCAATCAAATTACGCTAAGGGAAAAACAAACAAACACACGCCGGGGCGTGGAGCAAAGATAAATAAAAACACACCGCTAGGGGTGGAACAATCAAGGAGAATAAAGAGATTTGATGAAAAAGACAGCTAGTGCCCAACACTAAGGAAAGTCGTGATCGCCACCAAAGTAAACACAAGTCAAAGACTCGAATATACCTTGGAAATAGGTGGATGAAACACCCGCCACGGGAGAGAAAACCAAGGAAAGCCTACAGATCAACTTGCAAATAACGGTCCAAACCCTGTGCGTCGCTTGGAAGTAACGGTCGTGCGATAGACCGCCAGAAGGAAATAACGCTCCTGCACCCGACCGTCAGATAACCTGCAGTGAAAAGATGTGAACTCTTTGAACTCCAACCCTTCCAGCCGGCTAGAAGGCTTGGGCCTCGTGCTAGTGATCCTGTAAAACCTGCCAAGGATGTAGAAAGCAAAACAACACAACCTCAATTAGCCCTCAACATAAGTATAGCATCAATCCTTAAAAAGCTTAAGAACATCAAAAGGAGAGGGGATTACCGGGGAGTTGTTGGTTTTTTAACCCCTTTGGGCGTTTTTTAAGTTTAGGAGGATATGTGTATGCTTAGCAACAGTGAAAAAAAAACGTGGATGAAGAGGAGGGACAATGCTTTTGATTGATAAAACCAAGGGAAACTTGAGCATGCAATGATGATCTTGACAAACTAAAACCCAAAATTACTCCCTTGACTTGGAAGATGGACGTGGGAAGCAGCTCCTCCTGGATGTAGATGACTTCTGAATTTGGCAGCACTTCGTCGTGAATCAAATCTTCCTCTCTTGGGTTATGAAATCAAGGGTTCTATTTATAGACTCCCTCAAACTCTCAGGTCGAGTTGAAGATAAATCAGCCAAGAAAGGAGGATAATCCTTAGCAAATCCTTGAGGATAAAATCAACAAGAGTCCAAAGAAACAAATGAGAGGTCCTGAGGATTAGAATTGAAGGAGATAATGCCAATCCAAAACCCTATCTCGTCCACGGAGTAGCAGAGAAAAGGCCTGAACTGTCAGGACTCTCTGAAGGAAGTAACAGCCTTACGACAGACCGCCACTTGGAAATAACGCTCCAAGGCATTACCGTCATTTTCAACCCTATCCAAAGGATAAGATCGACGGGAAGAAGATCTAAACAATAGGACTCTGCAAGTAAGTAACGGCCAGGAAATAGGGCGTCATAAGGAAACAACGGCCAGGGAGTAGACCGTTATTATCAAAGGACAACGAGGCCCTAAGTCTTGGGACTCTTCAAAGAGTAACGGCCCAAGCTTCATGCGTTATTATGAAATGACGCGCCTAGTCCAGACCGTTATTATCATTGATTTTCAAGAAAATAGAATGGAGGGATTGCCAAGCTTTTGAACGAAGTGCCACTAGGAACCAGGTCTAATCTAGGAATCGAGACCCAGAAAACAGGCTTCAACTGACTAAAAGGAATTCAATGAAGAGTGAACAACTCGGAGCATCATATTGAATAAATAAGGAGATGACCCGACTTATTGGGTATAAAATGGGTGTCAACAGATGCCCCTCCTTAACGTCCTCTTTGCAGGGGAACGAGCGGAAGTGAAGCGAAAGTGAAATGGAACATGGAGATGAAGCGGAAACGAAGCGGAGTGGATCAAAAAGAGGGCGTTAAGGTAAACGACACCCATTTTTTTACCAACAAGCGATAAGAATTTTCTGGAAAAACTTCAAAACTGATCACAAGGAAATAGCTTAACCAAAGGATGCAAGTCTGGAGGATTTAATTAACTAAGGAAAGGAAACACGGCTGGCCGCCGGAGGCAACGGAAAGGAAAGAGACTAAACTCCAGACAGGAATCTTCAGTCAACCAGATCAAGCGAGCAAATCGAAGGAAACCTTCAAATTCAGAGTGGAATAATTCTCCTTATCCAGGATCAAGAACACAGCTGTTCACCGTCAATGAGACCTCTTGAACAAATGAAGCTCATGAATGCTCAAAGAATGCGTATGATGCATGCTGGGCTAAAGGAAAAAAGAAATCTTCAAAGCAAATGCAAAGAAAGATAAAATAACAAATACTCGAGAATAATATTGCTAGATTGGGGAAACCGGAGTCAAGACACTATCTGCAACCACGGCGTGCAAGATAGAACCATCATCCCCAAATTTTCCAACCTAACGGCCTGTCCAACGATTATTCATGTGAACTTAGATCATCATCATTTTTGTTTAAGGGGAACATCAGATCCCGGGACACCTGAATGACCAGCCGGTTCTCGAGATAATATATCATAGATATCATATAGTAATGCATTAAGGGATAAGGGAACGAGATACAATACCTGACTTACCTGCTTGACGGACGGCGAAGCGTGCCTTCTGTTCATAGTTCCTTTCATGAAAGATAGGTTAGCCAACAAGATAGTTATGATAATAGTTAAGGCATAACCATTGTACATGCAAAAAGTACCCATAAGGAACAACATGATAGTCAATAGGAATATTCAAGCATTAATTAGACCATTCATTCATCAAGAAACTTGCAAGCATATAACGGTCAGATGTAGGGGCGTCACATAAAAGCAACGGACCACCATTGATCCGTCATAACCAAGACGGTTCACATTCTTCAACAACGCAGTTCAACACATGTAACGGCCTCAAACAGGAGCGTCAGGATGATGTGACGGCCAGTCGATAGACCGTCACATTTCCTGAGATTTCAAAAAAAACAACCGAACGGTCACGGCCCGTTCATTCCAAACACTCAACCCCCCAAAACCCCAAAACCGAGAGCTCCGGCGACCACCATCCCAACCATTCCAATGGCCGGCGACGAGGCACCCCAGCCGCCACCAAAGAAGAGAGAGAGAGGGAAAAGGATGGCAATACGACGGCTTCGCCGCCGGATCGAACGGGAGGTGATCCCGCCGGCGGAAGCGGAACAACCGACGAGGGGAGATCAAACGGAAGAAGAAGAAGTTCCAACGACTACGGGGGACGAGGGGGAAGTTCCCTTGGGTGCAGAGGATCCCAAGGAACCACAGAAGAAGAAGAAGAGAGCCATGGACCACGAGGTAGGCCCTCCGCCCTAATTTTTAAATTTTTGATTTTTATGTTTTTATTTATGAATGCATGTGGGGGATAAGGGTAGATATGGGTCTATGAACCCACTAGGAGTCATTGTAGGCCCTTTGGCCAACAAGGGGGACCATGAGAATGCAAGGGAAAAAAACCCAACTAGCAGATGAAGTGACGGTCCTGCCAGCGACCGTCACTCCCATGACGCCCCAGCCTGGGTGCGTCAGAGACAAGTAACGCCCTAACCCAGGGCCGTTACTTCTGCCAGGGATTCAAACTATTTTTTAGGGTTTTCAATTTTCAATTTTTGTTTTGTTTTCAATTATGAATGTTTATGCCATGATTATATGATGCAAATGGACTAACTAATGATCTAATATGCAATGCAGGGAAAAAGGAGATCACGGATCTCCTGGCTTCAGATCCGGGCGGTGTACCAGGCACTGCCCGACTACCAGAGGGAGAGACATGCCGAGATGGGATTCGCCGAGGTGCTCAGCATCGAGGTGATCCGGATGGATACGCCATTGCTGTACGCTTTGCACGAGAGGTGGGACCCGGTTAGCAGGGCATTCATCTTCCCGTGGGGCCACATGATCCCCACGCTAGAAGAAATGGCGAGAATTACAGGCCTGAGAGTCCACGGCGCCGCAGTGACCGGGTGGACGTGCGGCGACTATCGGGAGATAGCCCAGCAGCTACTGGGGTTGGACCTGATCAGGCCGGGTCAGTCTTCATCCCAGCTCTCGAGATCGGTGCTGTAGGAGAGTTTGGGGCTGAGAGGGGCAGCGATTGCCGTGGGGGAACTGCCCGAGGAGCATCTGGGCAGAGTGATTGACCAGGTGCGCCCTCGTGTGGCGGCAGAGGCAGGAGAGGAGGGGGATCGAGTGATGAGGCGCTTCTTGATACTGTTGTTTGGGAAGCTCCTGTTCGCGACTAGAGCGGATGTCATCAGTTGCAGACTGCTGCCGCTGATAGAGGATTTAAGCAGAGTGAGGAAATACGCCTGGGGAGCAGCGGTCTTGGCCTTCCTGATCAACTCGTTGAGCACCACGGACCGACTGACGATGTTGGGAGGCTTCTCGCCCTTCCTACAGGTAAAAATGCGTTTAAGTGCTTTCTACTATGCCATGATGTATGCTATGATTGATGATTTATATAACTGACTTGATTCCTAAATGCAGATCTGGAGCTATTTGCACCTCCCGAGCATTGGGAGAGGCGCATTACTCCATCCGGGCCTGATACCGATCGCGAGGCGATGGTCGGTGGCGAGGGATACGGGATCGGTCTTGAGACAGACCCGGATGATCCAGGAGGACCTGGACTCCTACCCACACACATCGGTGAGCCCAGAACTTAAATGCTTTAAATGCTTTATATGCCTATATATGCTCATGCCATGCGAATGCTAATAGATCTAAATGCCTGCAGGTGAGGTGGACCCCTTACCGCGGTGAGGGCTACACAGGACAGCCATGGGTGGAGGCGTCTCTATCGTATCGGGGACGAGACGTCTGGCTGCACTGCCTCCACATCATCGAGCCTCTGCACTACAGGCTGATCCTGCGGACTCGGGGAGTACACCAGCCCGAGGTGGCCTTTCCACATCGCAACGATGACCGCCCAGGCAAGTCGGCGAGGGGCATCAGTGGGAGTGTGGATTGGCGCGCCCGGAAGGCGAAGTATGTCCTCGACTGGAGGCAGCGAGGCAGGGCCGTGAAAGAGCGGGACGAGAGCGACGAGGCCTACCTGAAGGCCTTCGCTCGACACTACGGCGACCGGGTATACCGCGGTACCCGACGACCGGTATGCAATTCTAAACTAAGAAACTCTTTCTATATGATGAAATGTGGATGTGACATGCTGGCTCATGCTTTCTACATGCAGCTCGATCCTGAGGGGCGGATAGCTGAGCTAGAGGGACTACTCCACTCTACCATCCTGCAGCGGGATGAGTACCGGACTGCTCTGGAGCTCCTGGTGAGATTCTAAATGCTCATGATATGACTATGATTATGCATGATGCTAATGCTTCAGCTATGACAATGCAGCGGGCAGAGGGAGCTCAACGAGCAGGACCGGATGCCCCATCGTCGTCCTCGCAGCCTGCGGGAGACAGGGCTGGGCGAGATGCTGATTTTGCTCGGGCGGTTGCCCGGGCTGAGGAGGCGGAGGCCACCCTCGCAGAGCGGGTAAGATACTTACATGTCTTTTGATTATGCTTATGCTAATTAAATTTATATGACTAACCTATATGCAATGCAATGCAATCTACAGGCGACAGAGCTGGCAGCGGCAGTGGCGGAGGCCACCCAGGCGAGGGCAGAGGTGGAGTGGAGCCGGGCCGAGACTGATCGAGCTCGAGCCGAGACGGAGCTCGTGCGGGCAGAGATAGCCCGACTGAGAGCGGAGACCCCTCGTCATGTGGACGATGTGGAGATGGAGTGACTTCGAGCAGATTTAGCACGGGCGCAGGTCGAGGTGAAGGACCTCCGCCTTGGGACCGCAGATCTTGATCGCTACCGGACCGAAGCACGGGAGATGCGACGCCAGATCTTCACACTGAATATCAGGCTTCAGACAATGGAGCAGACAGTCCGGATGCTAGGCCGGGCACCAGAGCGGAGTTCTTCCCGGAGCGGGGCTCACAGGAGTGCTGCCCCTAGTGGCTCGGTTGGGGATTTCCTAGTTAGTTCCGCCGGCCAACGGAGAAATGAGAGGGCAGAGCGAGGACAGCAGGAGGAGAGTGCTTCCATAGCACCGCCACCCACGAGGAGACCAGAGGGTGGA
>JAHNEJ010000876.1:0-34271 GCA_022559845.1 Amorphophallus konjac | reverse complement strand
CTATTGTTGTCATCAATCGGCCGATGCCTGTGAGGCTTTATGCATTGAAATTGGCCGAATATGACGCTATTCTAGGCATGGACTGGCTGGAATTGTATAGTGCCGTGGTTGACTGCAGATACAAGCACGTCTATTTTATACCACGTGGGAAGCCAGCCTTTTATTTTCAAGGTATGCTTTAATTTTGTAGTTGCCTCCTTTCGCCTTCTGTTTAAAATTCGGGGATGAAATTTCTTTAAGGAGGGAGGGACTGTAGCGCTCGTGCCTTAGCGGATTCTTACCAGTTCGGATCTAGGCTTTGTCCTGATCGTTTTGGCTATTTTTATGGATTTTTAGACATTCGTTTGGCATTTATCAGAATTTGTTTAAGGTTAAATGGCAATTAGGGTTAAGTTTTTAAAATAATAATAATAATTTTAATATATATATATATATATCTCTCTCTCTCTCTCCCCATCGATTTCTCTCTCCCTCACTCGTTCTCCCTCTTTCTCTCTCTCCCTCTCACGATCTCTCCGCCCCCACTCTCTCGGTCTTGGTCCGGACGGCCGCGGATCGAGGTGCGGGTGGTGTTGTTGGAACCGGCTCGTCGCGAGGAACGCGTAGGCGCTGACCTCGTCGCAGTTCGTGGGACGTGGAGGTGAGACGGGGTGAGTGGAGCCGTGGTGACCCATTGCTTGCATGCGGCCCAAATCCGATTTTCGTCGCGATTAAGGTAGGGGGATGGAATCCTTGCCTCGCTAGGATCGCATTGGCATAGCATGCACGACCATCCGACGTCATTTTCTTCAATTTCTATGCAAAATTCCATGTTAGTGTAATTTAGGCTAAATTCTTGAAAATCACTCCATGTGTATTGTTTTTATGTTTTGATGCATGGATTAGTTGTAGAATGTCATGGTTTGGCATGTTTTACAATTTTTCCACGTTCCCCGTCGATCCAGCCCGACCGGGAGGGGGTTTGGTTTTGACCGTTTCGGTTTAAGCTCCCAGCTGGTGTGACGGTTCTTCCAGAGGCCGTCACACTGTAACGGCCCTTGTGGGGTGCGTTACGTGCGTGTGACGGCCCACAGTGGGTGCATCACACTTGGTGTAACGGTCATCTGATGGACCATTACACGACTGTCACTTGACCCGTTTGACTGTTGACTTCGTATGGCGGTTGGCCTAACGGCCTATCGGGCGACCGTTAGGGAGTCGTAATGCACCTCCGGGAGCGCGTTACGTTCTGTTAGAACGCTGTGGTTTTATTTTTAGCCTCGGGCGGGTGTAACGGTCCCGGGGAGGCGCGTTACGTCCGTGTAACGCCCCTGCCCTGGCGCGTTACAGCCTCACCGTGACAGTCCCCACGGGACGCGTCGCAGCCCTTGTAACGCCCCCGCCCTCGACCGTCACAGCCCTTGTGACGCCCCTTCCCTTGGCCGTCACACTCTGTGACGCAACAGCCCTAGACCGTTACATTCCTTTGGGTTTTAAACGCATGCATGGTCAATTTCTAATGCATTCCACGTTATATATATGCCATGTTTGAGTTGTTTTGTGACCGATGGCTTATTAGTAGATCCCGTTGGAATTGCTTTCTCTTTCCTTGTGATGGAACCACTAGTCGTAGTCCAGCGACCGAGCGTGTCATCCCACCCGGGAGAGGTGGAGGGGTGTTCCCGAGGAACGGTTTGTAAGCTAGATACCGTGGGCCCCTGCGATTACCGTTGCATCCAACGGGGGGGGGGGGGGAACTAGCTAGAGGCCTGGCTCTAGGCAGGAGTCCGTGTGTGCACACATGGTCGGAGACTTGGACTGGCACTGACGAGTGTTGCTCTGACTAGTACTTGATTTGGTCCTGTTACGCCTCTCGCTTGTCGTGAGCCAGACTTGCGAGTTGCCGAGACGCAGTGTAAGTCGTCAGGGGACGCGTCTGGTCTTGTTCTTCTAGTGGATTGTTTCGTCTCTCACTTCACTTGGTTAGTGATGGTTTATTCTATTGGTAGATTTATTTCCTGTTGTTATTTATTTATTACATTGTGCATCTGCCTTATTATTTAAATGCATGCTTTAATTGCTTTTATATTTACCTGCTTGTCTGTTTAGTTTGGGGTAGGGATCCGCATGACCCCCACTGAGTCTGGCTGTGACTCACCCTTCCTTCTTTCAGGTGAGCCGCCCCAGTCGTCCGCCGATTTTGCTCGAGGTTGTGCCGAGCATCATTAGAGTGCCAGCTGTGTTGGTTTGTCTTTTGTTCTGTTGTGCCGGGGTATGTCCCGTGTAGTTGTACAGTGGACCTCTTTTTATTGAAAAATATGGACTATTGTATATATTCTACCACTCTGATATTTTAAATTGCTTCCGCACTTATTTATTAATTACTGTCCTAATTAATATTGCGCGCCTGCGGTCCCAATTTGTTATGCAACTTCTCAGCAAACTTCTTTAACCCTTCAGGGGCCTCATCAGCATCTTGGGTGGCTTCCCCAGTTCTTGGTATCGGTGTATCGATTTCATTGGTATATCGATATCCGGAGCACTGGGTCGTCAC
Organism: Amorphophallus konjac; assembly: GCA_022559845.1. Classification (NCBI taxonomy): domain Eukaryota; kingdom Viridiplantae; phylum Streptophyta; class Magnoliopsida; order Alismatales; family Araceae; genus Amorphophallus; species Amorphophallus konjac. The sequence continues at coordinate 31,738 of JAHNEJ010000876.1, read as the reverse complement.
AATCTTCTTCTCTTTATTTCTCTTCGTTGGTCTCTCCATCACCTGCCACCTCTTCTTCTCCTTCTTCTCATCCCCACTAGATCGCTACCTCTTCCTTCTCTCTTTTTCTATCCACTTCCCTCCAAGAGATAGGAAGGGTGTGTCTTCCACTCCGGTGTGAGCATCTACAACTTTAAGGTGATTCGTGATCCGAGGCTCAAGGAGGGACGACGCTATCTTCATCATCATCATTGTTACACCTAAGTTTTCGTGTTTTTATTTTTAGGAAATATTTGTTAGATTTTATTTTCTTGCATTAGTTGTAATCTTGCCTCGTCTTATTGTAAACTTTTTCTTTCAATCAATAAAATAGCGTTGGTTTGATTTTCTCTATGGATCTTGCTCTCTCTCTCATCTCTCTCTATATATTTCTTTTCTCTCTCTCTCTTAACTCTTTAATTTCATTTGATAGATTTATTTTATTCTCTTTTAAATTTTAAAATCACAAAATCAATATTTTTTGCTCTAAAAGAAACTCAAAATTTTCAATTTAAAATTTTAATCTCTCTATGGATTTGACTCATGCTTGCTACTATGATACATGCTTTTATTTTTATTACGAGTTTGATAATTTTAAAATTGACCGAATGATATTTTTAACGACGAGCATCGTGAGATATCACTCCCCTTCGTGGTAAAGCTTTGTGATTTTTCTCTTCGGTTGGTGATTTATTAATTGTTCCTTCTTTGTAACTTTGTCATTGGCATTTATGCAGTAGATAGAAGCAAAGACGATGTCGCTTCTATTCCTCAATTTACCCCCTCCATAAGTTGCTTCTATTGATCCTCTATTTCACCCATATGTGTTCCAAGTATAATGGGCATTGGTGCCCTAACTTTAGGTAGGTAGCACCTTTTAATTAACATAGTTGTCTTATTCTCGTCCACTTGTTTATTCGGGTGCCACAACAAAGGAATGACAAGGAGTGCGGGATATTTGTTTCTTACTTCATCCATTTGTTTATGCAGGCTGCATTGCAGGACATCCGTATTTTGTACATCATCGGTGGTCACACCCATTCATTTGAACATTGTTTCTGGTAACGACTATTAAAACTAATCATGGTTTCATGTTTTTAATCTGTGCCTTTCAATTTTTATTGAATCTTACTCATGAGAGGAGCTGACGTGGACTCCTTCGAGAAGTGAGTCCAGATGTTTTTAACCGGTGAAAATATGCAAGGAAGTGGACATTAGGCCACATTAATACAACTGCAGATGGTGGCCATGATCAATTGTGCAAGAGCTGAGGCTACATGGCTTGTCATATATATGATGTATATGCCATGGTGGACGGTCGTCGGATCAGCGTTCAATGGAAGGCACTTGGCCAGCCTAACGTTGGTGTACGTAGGTGGTGGTCGATTATTGTATAAACCAAATCCTTTATTAATAACTCCAATATCAAGACTATGACTACTATTGCATAACTCATTGAGTCATACCCATAATCCATTGACTCATAATATTATTCCATTGATGGCTAGAGTCAATAAAGGGAAAATTATAATAATTGACTGAAGAAATAGAAACGACACGATTAGATAACATCTCCAATGGTTGGAACAGCTCTACGCTCTTCACTCATGTCCGTTCCCATCCGAATGAGCTTCGTCATCAGAGTTACCTGAAAAATAGGAGAAAAACTAGGGTGAGCGAACGCTCAGTAGGAATTATATTTCAAGGTCAAGCATGTTTTAAGTAAATTACATGTCACATGAACTATGAAAATATAATGATGCATGTACGCAAGATAAAGATGAGAATAGAATATCGAAAATTAGTAGAGATGAACTAGCAAGATTTCAAGATAATCATGTGAAATATATCAAGATTGTCAAGCATGTAAGTATCAAGTCAAGTCATGTGAATTGGCTATTATAACATCAAGCAAGTAAATACCCATTTTGGGACATGCAAGTCATGTCAAGTCAAGTCAAGTACGAGTCGTGGAATGTCAAAATATAGAAAGTCATGCATTTCGGTGCAATGTCACACCGTGATCAATTAACTCCTATGGACACAAGTACTTTTGGGTGCTCCTCCCAAGACCAGATCGGGCCCTATATGCGCAAGCATTAAGTCATGTATATTTTTAGACACCCACTATAGTTATAGCCAATATAGAGTTTGTGGACACGCATTTTATCTTATTTCATTATATTATTTATTTATATTTTGGATTTTTGATTTATTAGGCGTGCCAGTCACGTGTGTGACAATTTCATTGTGCGCTCGATCTGACTTGGTCAGTCGATTGTGAAGTCCGAGTCGGGACCAGAAGTCCGTCATACAATAAAGGTTATGACGTTAATTACGCCCTTCCAAGGAAGGACAACCCTTGATTAAACGCCAGAATAGGAGGCCTCGAGAGGCAGTAATAAAAAAAATATTCTTTTTATGTGCGCAGTTTGAATTTCATACCAGAGCCAGGAAGGCGGGCAAGATAATAGCATCGATTGTAGAAACAGACGATATCGCTGAATCGACGGCTCGAAAAACAATCAGACTCAGAGGATATCAATCGCGGACAGGATGAGCCGCGATCATGACGGAGGTTTAAAGCATCGGTTAACATTTCGACAGTATTTCCCCTTAATCTGGATTATGCCCAGGGGGAAATAGGCTATCACCCACGGAGTGTCGGGATGAAAGCCGAGAGAAAGAGAGAGGCCAAACCTCCCTACCTATATATATATGCCATGGGGCAATGTTTGATTTTCCCTTAGGGAAGCCGGCGGAACTCATGCAGTGGCATAGCCCTCCCGAGCTAAAGGGGTTACTCATAAATCCGATGCGGGACGACGGAATGTAAGTGAACGCTCAATGTTGCGCCCTCGCACGCGGATCGACCTGCGCGGTCAGGTCGCGGGGATCGACCTGCCCGGTCAGGTCGGGGGGGTCAAGGGGGCAGCGCCCCTTGCGAGGGTTTCCGGGGGCGGAGCCCCCGGAACAAAATTTGGATTGAAGACTTAGTAATACAATTTGAGTAGGTTATCGGTGTAGTTCAACCGTGCATAGGTTCCCGGCGCAAAGGCAAGATGGCCAAGGTTCCCGGCGCAGGAAGGGTGGTTCCCGGCGCGCCCAGGAGATGGGGTTCCCGGCGCGCCCAAGAGATGGTTCTCGGCGCGCCCAAGAGATGGTTCTCGGCGCATAGGGAAGCCAAAGGGGGGGTTTTCGGCGCAAGGGCCAAACGGCCAGGGGTTCCCGGCGCGCTAATAGCAAGGCTCTCTGCAGGAGGCCAAGGAGGTGGGCCTCTCGGCGTGGGGTTCCCGACGCGGGCCGCGCCGGGAGCTATGGCGCCGACAAGGTTTGACGATACTCTGCTCTGGGGTTTACTGGCGGGTCAGAGGATTTCCTGGAGATCCAGGTCAAAGTAGATGGGCCCTGGGTGATCAAAATGCATCTATTCATCGGGCCTCAACTGATTTTGGTTTGTGCTTCAAAAGAAGGCCAGAGGTTGAGAGGAACTGAGGAAGACCAATCCAGCATAGACCTCTTTCACCATTGATGTGCAGAGTCCCGGGGACAGTTCAATATTGTCTTTCATCATCCCGGGAGAATTTTGGCAGCACCTCCCCTGGACTTAGTATTTGCCAGGGAATGATATAGGCTGACATCCACGGAGTGCCGGGATGAAAGCCGGAAGGTGAGGGAGCACTAAGGCTCAAAGAGACTGTACATGTCTCTAGCATCGGTCACTATTCCCCTTCTCGGAGACCGACGAAACCCTTGTAAAGACAAGGTCCACCGAACCCGCGGGGTTGCCTGTGAATCCAATTCGGGACATAGGAATGTAGGGGAGGTCCTCCCCATTACTGTATCTCCTCGGGGCGTATGTGATGGTCTCTGAACATCCTCTGGACAGATGTGTGGAGAGATTAAAGGGATTGGGGGGTGATGGTGTGAAGGTGGATCTTGGCCTGGGTTTTATAGGCCAAAGAAGGAACCTCGGCGTGGGTTTTATTGGCCGGGGGGGAAGCTCTCGGCGTGGCTTTATCGGCCAAGGGGTTCTCGGCGTGGCTTTTATTGGCCAAGGGGGGTTCTCGGCGTAGGGGTTCTCGGCGCGCTCGTCACCGCGCCGGGAACCTGGCGCCGGGAGGCCCCCGGGCCCGGAAGGCTGTATTGCAAAGGGCTTTCTTGGAAAATGAACAGGATTGGGGGTTTTGTCAACATACTGAAGGGAAGAGGGGGAAGCCCTCTCGGCCGCATGGCTCTCGGCGTGGCAACGGCCACGCCGGGAAGGTGAAAGGGCTCAAGGCCAGAAAGGGTTTATGGCTTGATTATGGTACTCTGTTCTAGAGATTTCTGGGATTACATGAAGATTTTTGCTGGAGGGATGCCAAGGGAATTGGAAGGCGAAGTCAGTAGATGAAATAAGACCCTCTCACAACGTCCTGTGGAAATTTTTATCTGTTTGCCACCAGCCGTCCGAGGAGATCAAGGGATGACTGCCTCTGATCACCTGGACGAGCCCAATGGCATCGAGGAAACAAACCAGCGATGGAGGAACGACACAACCCTCGGCACTGGAATTCTAGGCCCTAATCATTCACGGGTTAGAATGGAGGGCCCAAGGGTCGAGGTCATCACTTATCATTACCTCGTGGGGTTGCATTCATCTGCAGATTAAGCATATATCTCATAACCAGCAGTTCAGGGAATCGAGAAATCGATGTATCTGGTTCCTGAACGGCATGAGGGGGGGAACCTCGAAGGAAAACTCGAATATATATCGGGGATCTGCCATCGAGACAGGAGGGGAGAAGGAAACAGAACCCAATAACCCATTAGATGAGGGTAGGGGCCCTATCTTCATTCCTCTTCGAAGAACAGACTCATAGAAACGACTCTGAAACCCGAATCGTCTGGACATTTAAATAAAAGATATATGCATAGAAAGACAGAGGGTAGATACTTCAATCACCCAGCGCCCAAACGGGCCATTGGAGCGTTTCATTTCATAATATCATTCCAAGACTCAGACCAATTACAAGGAGGGAGTGAGGGAAAGGAGATAAAACAGAGGCCGGGATATCCCGGTTACATCCGATGCATCGAGATAAAACTCGTATAATTACATGAAGAAGAAAAGAAAACATGGGGGAGGGCGGAGCATTGACTCCTCTCCCTCCCCAACTGCCTGCCCACCTGGAGCTTCTTCTTCTCCTCCTTCTCTTCTGATTGATCTCTTCTCTCTTTTCTCAGCGGAGGAGGCTCTCTCTCTCTGTTGGTCTCTTTATCTGGCTATCCTTTTCTTTTTCTTTCTTTTCGATCCTCCCCCCTTCTTCTCGTGGGAGAAAAAGGGGTTATATAACCCTATCCATCGCAAGTGATTCTCGGCGCGCCTATAGCAGGGGTTCCCGGCGCGCTCCCATGGAGGGGCTTCCCGGCGCGCCTGTGGCCATGGGGAGGTTCTCGGCGCGAGGGGTATAAGGACCATCCTCAATAGCATGTTAACAGGCCCATTCAACAGGCCCATTTTTAAAGCCCATATTCTGTTCAGCCTTATTGATTTCCTAAAACATATCAGAACCGACGAAGGCCCCTTTCTTATGGTGAAATGATCTCCCCGGAAACAAATCCAAGGTTCTCAGCGCTTCATCAGTATCGTCGTCTGGATGACGATAACACCGGACATCAGCCAGGCCTGAGAAGGTCCTGGCCGGGCAATTAGTCGGTAGTGAGGGTCCTCCCTCAATCCTGACTTTGCAGGCATCTTCCAGTCTTCGTTGCTGGTCTGGTCCCATCTTTATCTTTGTTCATATTTTAGCTGTCAACAGAGTTCCAAAGAAATAAACCATTGTAGGATGATAAGGTAGATTTCACGAATGAAGGAGTTCAAGGGCAGAACTTGAACAAGTATGACATACCGATAAATCACATGAAAAACCAAGCCATGTCATGAAACTGGATAATTGGCGTCCACTCAGTCGCCATCAATTACAAAAATAGAGCCTACTATGTGGTCGCTAATTCATGTGAACAGTACAGACTTGATGAAATAGCATCCATACTCTGGTCGCAAAATCATTGAAATAGTGCCACTGGCCTGGTCACCAATTCCTTCTGGCGCCCAAGTCATGGTCGCTAATTGCTGACAGAAAATAGACTTCTCAAAAAGAGGCCAGAAACAACGCTCTATGAGGGCTAAAGCATCACGTTTCTTCGTAGTGTCGTGACAAGTAATGGTTCCATGATTTTTAGGGTACAACCTGCTCGGCTGCCTTGAGGGAATCCAAGGCTAGCATAGACTTACGGAGGTCTCATTGAAGAAAGGACCAATCTGAAGGAAGGAACATCCTGGGGAGGGTCCAATCATCACCAATAATTGAGTGTGTAATAGATAGAAATAAAACAGGGACTCCATCTACGGATGTGAGATGAGAGTGCCAAGTAACCTACGATATTGGCTAGAAAACGCGATAAAACTGAGAGATAGTAATTGGCGTCCATTCAGACGGGCGCTCAATCATGATTGTGCGTCCGGGTGAAGTGTTGCTCAATCAATATCTTAACAGAATTTTGGAAAAAATACTAAGAATTAACGATTCTGTGAACGAGCGCTCATTCTAGTAAATTTTTTTTTTGAAGCAAATAAGATCGTGGAGTGATCGGGGAGGGTGATCCCACCCAGCTGGATGAGATCACTCTACCAGGTCAAATCCGAAGGTAATTTTATTGAATAAATGGTAATTACAAGACCTTCGGGGCATACCCCTGCGCAGGAAGAAGAGGAATGACAGATTACAATCTCAGGTTGGGTATACCCATCCTGTCTAGCCTACAGACTCCACGAATTTTAGGTGGAATCAGATCAAAATTGTTGTGGAAAACAGAGTTGGAATTACATTGACAGGCAAGGTTGGCGAGACCATCCGTAGCCTGGTTGCCCTCTCTGAAAATATGAGTGATATTCGTCTTCATTCTCCGAAAAAGATCGCGTAGCTCAGAGATGATGGGCAGCAATCTCCATGGGCAGGAGCAATCCTCCTTAATGATACTCACCAGAGTCTTGGAATCAGACTCCATAATGCGGAAGTTGATACTGAGAAGGGAAGCATATCGCAGGCCAACGAGCATTGCACGAGCTTCTGCTACCAGACTGAAGCATCTTAATTATAACTTAATGATACTCATTCTAGTAAATTTCAGAATCAATATAACTTAATTATAATAGGGCGTCCTTTTACAAAGGCGCTTAATCTTTAAATAACGCCCAATATTGTGTCGTAGATTCATGTTTTTCACATATTTTCTGTTATATCAAATCTTTACAAAAATGTGCCTCCTCATCGGGGTGTTTATTGATTAATGTGCGGCTGTTTGAACAGTCGCCCATTATATTTTCTATTTTTACTAAATATCTTCAAAAACAATGCCTCCTCACAGAGGCGTTTATTCAAGAATTGGCGACTGTTAGACAGTCGTTCATTCTTTTAACTTTGCTAGGCATCGGGCAGGTATATTCTTGGACACATAACACAATTCATCTCTTTTGAGATTGGATAATTAGAAAAGTGAAGACATGAATAAGTAGAGAAAAATATGGAGGATCCAGAATCATGCTCATGCAAGAATTTTAACGTAGGATTTCATAGATATTAAATTTTATACATGTAGTATTTATTAATTCTGTTTACAGTAAATAACGGGATGAGTAGGGTCGCTCATTAATGGGCGACCAGAAGACTGTCGCAAATTAAGGATTTGCGACCTTCTGCGTGGTCGTTCATTAATAGGCGGCCAGTACTTGGTCGCTATTTTGATGTCGATAGTAAACTACAAAAAAAAACCTTCGTAAACGGAATAGCAAGAGATGAAACTATGATTTAACTAGACTTAAGCATGCCATGGACCTTTTTACTATTGATCTTGGGCTTAGAACTTGAGAAATCCTACCTTTTTGGCCTAATTTGGATGACAGAACGTGAAGAACGAAGGAAGATAGATATGCAGCAGCAGCAACAACTGTAGTACGTGGGAAGATGAAGGACAACAACCCCTCTCTTCACGTACGGCCAGCAGGAGGAAGACTCGTAAGAAGACGATGGGAGGAAGAGGAAGCAGGCGCATTCCTCTTCACGCACGGGAAGCAGAGGTAGGAGAGAATTCTCCTTCACGTACTAGCGGCAGCAGGTCGATGTTGATGAGCAGCAGCAACATGCTTGCCCGATCGACGAGGTTTATAATTGTAGGGAGAGGGATCCTTTGGAGGTTTAGAATCCTAATGAAAATAATATTTCCTATGTAAGAATCCTAGTGGCCCTATAGTTCCTCTGTTTGCAGCCGCTATCCTGTTGGAGTGCAAAACCCTAGGGTCCCATGCAAGCTTCGAACGTAAGTGGGCTTTAAGGGTTGTATATCTATATATAATTCCTTAAGAATCCTCTAACCCTTATTTCTAACTATAAGGCCCACTTGGGCTCCTACATATAACCCATTTCGTTAAGGTTATTAAGGCATCTTAGACTTATTGGGTTGGGTTTAATTATTTGGGGATATAATATATACATAGCCCGTAGTGTCCATTCGTATATACATATATGTAGGTTAAAGCTTTTGAAGATACATTGATTGAAGCCCAATGGTTCATGGGTTGGGCTTTAAGTTTGGTTCAATTTGGGCCCTTGCCTTTAAATTTATTATGTGTTTAATTTATTTAGGAAAATTTTTATTCCTTATAATTATATCCGGGGTGCTACACCATCCCCCACTTAAAAGAATTTAGTCCCTAAATTCAATTCTATAGAGACATGGAGAGTGCAGAGTACTCATGATTCTGAAATAAGTCCGAGAACCTTTACTTCATAGATTCTTCGGTCTCCCATGTGGCTTCTTATTCTGAGCACTTGCTCCACTGTACCTTTACCATGGGAATAGTTTTATTCCTCAACACACGAACCTCGTGATCAAGGACCCTCAATGGTCTTTGTTCATAAGTAAGATCCTTTTGTATCACCAGGTTGTCATGATCTATGACGTGAGACGGATCATGAACATACTTCTTGAGCATAGAAATGTGAAATACATTGTGTACTTCGGATAGCTGTGGTGGCAAGGCGATCCAGTAGGCAACCTCGCCAACCCTTTCTTGTATTTCGAAGGGACCAATATACCTTGGTTTAAGTTTGCCCTTAAGATCAAATCTTCTAATACCTCATCTTGGGGAAACTTTAAGAAAGACGTGATCTCCAACTTGGAACTCGAGGTCTCTACTTCTAGTATCGGCGTAAGTCTTTTGTCTAGACTGGGCCATCTGAAGTCTCTCTCTAATAGGTTGAATCTTCTCGGTGGTATCCCTTACCATCTCCAGGCCTAGTAGTTGCTTTTCTCCGAGTTCGTCCCAGCATAGTGGTGAGCGACAACTCCTTCCGTATAATGCCTCGAAAGGTGCCATTTGAATACTTGCTTGGTAACTGTTGTTATATGCAAACTCGACCAGGGGTAGATGATCATGCCAATTTCCACCAAAATCAATAATGCAGGCTCTTAGCATGTCTTCTACAACTCGGTTTGTTCTTTCGGTCTGATCATCTGTTTAAGGATGAAAAGTTGTAATAAAGTTGAGTCTCGTCCCCAAAGAGAGTTGTAGACCCTTCCAAAAATGAGAAGTGAACCGCGGGTCTCGGTCAGACACGATTGAAAAAAGAACTCCATGCAGTCTGACAACTTCTTTGATGTACAAGGCAGCTAGAATATTGACCAACCATCGGCTCTTTATAGGTAGGAAGTGTGCCGACTTGGTCAATCGATCTATGATAACCCATATTCCATCATGTCCACCTTTAGATTTAGACATACCCAAAATGAAGTCCATGCCGATATCCTCCCACTTCCACTTGAGAATGTCTAGAGGATGTAGCTTAGTAGTAGACTTTTGGTGTTCTGCCTTAACTTGTTGGCACGTAAGACAGCGAGAAACAAAGTCTGCTACCTCCCTTTTCATGTTAGGCCACCAAAAGGTCTTTTTAAAGTCCTGGTACATCTTGGTAGATCCGAGATGAATTCTGTACCTTGATCGGTGAGCTTCTTCTAAAATCTTCTTCTTTAATTCCGGACAATCCGGTACACAAGTCCTTTCTCAGAACAATAATCTTCCATCTGATGCTAGTTTGAAATCAGGTTGTTCTTCTATCTTGCCTTTTATTTCTACCAGCACTGGGTCATTGTCTTGAAGTCCCTTGATTTCGGAGAGTAGATCTGGTTGTATCCTCATTTGTGATAGAGTAATACACCCTTTCTCCTTATCCATGCTTATATTAAGCTTAGTGAATTGCTCCAGCAATTTCCACTCTTGGACCATACAGTTGGCCAATAGCGCTCTCGACTTTCGACTGAGGGCATCAGCTACATGATTACCCTTTCTAGGATGGTATTGTATTGTGATGTCAAAGTCCTTGAGGTACTCTAACCAACGTCTTTGTCTCATGTTTAATTCCTTCTGTGAAAATAAGTATTTGAGACTCTTGTGATCAGAGTACACGGTGAATTATTCTCCATAGAGATAGTGTCTCCAAATCTTCAAAGTAAATACTGCCGCGGCCAACTCTAAGTCATGCACCAAGTAGTTCTCCTCATGCTTCTTTAATTGTCAGGAAGAGTAAGCAATGACTCTCCCTTGTTGCATTAAGACACATCCAAGGCCGATACCAGATGCATCGATATATACCTCGAACTTCTCTCCTTTAGTTGGTAGTGCCAATATCGGGGTAGTTGTCAGATGATCCTTTAAGGCTTGAAAACTTTTCTCACAGTCTTCGTACCACTTAAAAGGAATCTCCTTGTGGGTCAGCCTAATAAGAGTAATAGTGATCTTGGAGAAGTCCTTGATGAATCGTCTGTAATATCCAGCTAGACCTAAGAAGCTTCAGATTTTAGTTGCATTTGTAGGCCTTTCCCAATTCTTCACAGCCTCGACTTTTGACGGATCCACAGAAATTCCATCCTTCGAGATCACATGCCCTAAGAAAGATACTTCCTCGAGTAATAAGTCACATTTGTTAAGCTTGGTATAGAGTTGATTCTTCCTTAAGACTTGCAATGAAATCCTCAAATACTCTTCGTGTTGTTCTTTGATCTTTGAATATATCAATATATCATCAATAAAGACCGCTACGAATTGATCTAGATGAGGCCTGAATATAATGTTCATCAACTGCATAAAGGCTGCAGGGGCATTCGTTAGTCTAAAAGGCATAACAGTAAATTCGTAATGCCCATACCTGCTTCGGAATGCCGCCTTGTGAATATCTTCATCCTTGATCCTTAATTGGTGATATCCCAACCTGAGATCAATCTTCGAGAAATACTTGGATCAAAATATCTGATCAAATAATTCATCGATCCTCAGAAATGGATACTTTTTCTTGATGGTATGGTGGTTCAACTGCCGATAATCGATGCAGAGTCTCATCGATCCATTTTTCTTCTTGACAAACAACACAGGCGCTCCCCACGGAGAAGTACTTGGTCTGATGAATCCTTTCTTCAAGAGCTTCATCAATTGCTCCTTCATTTCCTTGAGCTCGGCGGGGGACATCCTATAAGGTGCCTTAGAAACCGGGCCAGCACCAGGGACAAGGTCGATGGTGAAGGCCACTTCTCTTTGTGGAGGTAATCCAGGCAAGTCTTCCGAGAATATGTCGGGAAACTCCCAAACCACTCGGATGTCTTCTATCTTAGACTCCTTAACTTTCGTGGCGGTCACAAATGCTATGAAAGCCACACATCCTTTCCTTAAGAGCTTACTAGCTCGGAGGGCCGAAATAAGGGGTGACTTGTTCCGACTCCGAGGACTAGTGTAGACAAGTTCTGGAAACTCCTTAAAAGTTACCTTACCGTTTCGGCAATCTATTACTACCTTGTGTGTGGATAGCCAATCGGCTCCCAGTATGACATCATACCCATCCATATCTAAGCATATCAGGTCGGCAAGTAGATTTTTCCCTTTCACCATAACTTCACAATTTAAACAATGGTGCAAGATCTCGGATTCGTTTCCGAGAGGAGTTGAAATAACTAGATCTATCCACTCCGGTTCCATAGGTAATGGGTCAGTAAATCTTTTGGAAATAAAAGAATGAGTCGCGTCGGTATCAAACAAGACATGAGTAGACTTAGAACAAATATTTAATGTACCATCCACAAATCCAACTTCATCTTGCTCCGCCTCTTGAAGTGTTTGGAGACGGGCTTGCCTCTTGGCTGGGCATTTCTCTTCATTAGCTTATTTATTTAATAAAGGATAGTCGGGAATACGGTGGTCATGACTCCCGCATCGGAGGCAAGCTCCCAATCTCCTCCAGCATTTCTCGGCCTTATGGCCGGCCTTGTCACAATCCTTACACGCCTCTTTAGAAGGTGTGGTAGTGATAGAGAAGGGCTTGTTATTCTTCTTAAGCTTCTTCTCCTGAGAGGAATCTCCCCTAGTGCTTGACCTCTTCTTGTTGAAAGTAGGTTTGAAAGTACCGGAGCTTGTGACGTGCTCCTTCTTGTCCTTCCCACGGATCTGATCGGACGGCTCCGTGGCATCTTCTAGCAGTTGTGTGCACCTTATCATCTCCGAGTAGACTTGAATGTCCATCGGCGCTAGTTGAGTTATATACTGCGGCCTAAGCCCGTTGAGGAATCTTCGGGCCTTCATCTTCTCCGTATGCACTGGATGCGGTGCATACCGGGACAACCTTGAAATTTGGGCTTCGTATTTTGCCGACAAGGTCCTTTGTTTCAATGCAGCAAACTCTGCAGCCTTCTTCTCTTGGATACGATCCAAAAAATATTTATTGTTGAAATAGTCAACAAATTCACCCCATGTAACTTGTTCTTGTGGCAAAGTAGCTTCCACTGATTTCCACCAGAATCGGGCATTCCGTTCAAAATTGGAAGGATGCTAATAATACTTTCTTTTTGTCCGTGCATTGCATTACACAGAATATCCTTTCTATTTCCCGTATCCAATTTTTGATGTCGTCGGGGTCGGACGAGCTAGCAAACCTCGGCGGGTTCAAGTCACGGAAACTCTGGTTTAGATCACCAGCTCCGCATTGCATTCCCCCTTGCACCACGTGTTGTAGCGCCCAAGTAAGGCCTTGCACAGTATGTTGCATATCGCCCCATTGCGCACGTTTGACGGCCATGATCCTACAAGATTTAAGTAATTATATTAATATATGATTAATCCAAGGTCTAATTCCCTAAGTTAACTTAACCCATGGCTCTACCCAATCTCACCGGGTGAAGGTATAAACCTATCCTTGGACTTGGTTTCTTAGGAATTGAACATCCTAGGCTCTTATACCACAAAAACTGTCATGCCCCGAGCGCAGAAGGAACCCGGTACACGTGACGAGTTTATATCATTCATGTCAATCAGAGCATAAGGAATTCGACCTTATGGACAGAGTGCGCAAAAGTAAAGATAATAAACCAAATCTTTTATTAATAACTCCAAAATCCAGAGTATGACTACTATTACATAACTCATTGACTCATACCCATAATCCATTGACTCATAATACTATTCCATTGATGGCTAGACTCAATAAAGGGAAAAAAATAATAATTGACTCAATAAATAGAAAAGACATGACTAGGTAACATCTCCAATGGTTGGAATAGCTCTACACTCTTCACTCATATTCATTCCCATCCGAATGAGCTTCGTCATCGGAGTTACCTGAAAAATAGGAGAAAAACTAGGGTGAACGAACGCTCAGTAGGAATTATATCTCAAGGTCAAGCTTGCTTTAAGTAAATTACATGTTACATGAACTATGCAAGTATAATGATGCATGTACGCAAGATAAAGATGAGAATAGAATATCGAAAATTAGTAGAGATGAACTAGAAAGATTTCAAGATAATCATGTGAAATATATCAAGATTGTCAAGTATGTAAGTATCAAGTCAAGTCATGTGAACTGGCTATTATAACATCAATCAAGTAAATACCCATTCTGAGCCATGCAAGTCATGTCAAGTCAAGTCAAGTACGAGTCGTGGAATGTCAAAATCTAGAAAGTCATGCACTTTGATGTAATGTTACACCATGATCAATCAACTCCCATGGACACAAGTACTTTCGGGTGCTCCTCCCAGGACCAGATCGGGCCCTATATACGCAAGCATTGAGTCATGTATATTTTTAGACATCCACTATAGTTATAGCCAATATAGAGTTCTAAAGAAATAAACGATTGTAGGATGATAAGATAGATTTCACGAATGAAGGAGTTCAAGGGAAGAACTTGAACAAGTATGACATACCGATAAATCACATGATAAATGAAGACATGTCATGAAACTGGGTAATTGACGTCCATTGAGTCACCATCAATTACAGAAATAGCGCCCACTATGCGGTCGCTAATTCATGTGAACAGTACATGCTCGATGAAATAGTGTCCATACTCTGGTCACTAAATCAGTGAAATAGCGCCACTGGCCCGGTCGCCAATTCCTTCTAGCGCCCAAGTCATGGTCGCTAATTGCTGACAGAAAATAGACTTCTCAAAAGAGGCCAGAAACAACACTCTATAAGGGCTAAAGCATTACGTTTCTTCATAGTGTCGTGACAAGTAAGGGTTCCAGAGTTTTTAGGGTGCAACCTGCTTGGCCGCCTTGAGGGAATCTAAGGCTAGCGTAGACTTACGGAGGTCTCAATGAAGAAAGTACTAGTCCGAAGGAAGGAATATCCCGCGGAGGGTCCAATCATCACCAAGAATTGAGTGTGTACTCGATAGAAATAAAACAGGGACTCCATCTATAGATGTGAGATGAGAGTGCCAAGTAACCCGCGATATGGGCTAGAAAACGTGATAAAACTGAGAGATAGGAATTAGCGTCCATTCAGACGGGCGCTCAATCATGATTGTGCATCCGGGTGAAGTGTTGCTCAATCAATATCTTAACAGAATTTCAGGAAAAATACTAAGAATTAGCGACCCTGTGAATGGTCGCTCATTCTAGTAAATTCCAGAATCAATATAACTTAATTTTAATCAGGCGTCCTTTTACAAAGGCGCTTAATCTTTAAATAACGCCCAATATTATGTTGTAGATTCATGTTTTTCACATATTTTCTGTTATATCAAATCTTTACAAAACTGCGCCTCCTCACGGGGGCGTTTATTGATTAATGTGCGGCTGTTTGAACAGTCGCCCATTATATTCTCTATTTTTTTTACTAAATCTCTTCAAAAATAATGCCTCCTCGCAGAGGCGTTTATTCTGGAATTGGCGACTGTTAGACAGTCGTTCATTCTTTTAACTTTGCTACGCATCGGGCAGGTACATTCATGGACACATAACATTATTCATCTCTTTTGAGATTACATAATCAGAAAAGTGAAAACATGAATAAGTAGATAAAAATATGGAGGATCCAGAATCATACTCATGCAAAAATTTTAACGTAGGGTTTCATAGATATTAAATTTTAAACATGTAGTATTTATTAATTTTGTTTACCGTAAATAGCGGCATGGGTAGGGTCGCCCATTAATGGGCGACCAGAAGACTATCGCAAATTGAGAATTTGCGACCTTCTACACAGTCGGTCATTAATAGGCAGCCAGTACTTGGTCGCTATTTTGATGCCGACAGTAAACTACAAAAAAACCTTCGTACACGGAATAACAAGAGATGAAACTATGATTTAACTTGACTTAAGCATGCCATGGACCTTTTCACTATTGATCTTGGGCTTAGAACTTGAGAAAACCTACCTTTTTGGCTTGATTTGGATGACAGAACGTGAAGAACGGAGGAAGATAGATATGCAACTATAACAACAACTGCAGTATGTGGGAAGATGAGGGACAGTAACCCCTCTCTTCACGTACAGCCAGTAGGAGGAAGACTCGTGGGAAGACGACGGGAGGAAGTGCAAGCAGACGCGTTCCTCTTCACGCACGGGAAGCAGAGATAGGAGAGAATTCTCCTTCACGTACTAGCGGCAGTAGGTTGACGTTGATGAGCAGTAGCAACATGCTTGCTCGATCGACGGGGTTTATATTTATAGGGAGAGGGATCCTTTGGAGGTTTAGAATCCTAATGGAAATAATATTTTCTATGTAAGAATCCTAGTGGCCCTATAGTTCCTCTGTTTACAGCCGCTATCCTATTGGAGTTCAAAACCCTAGGGTCCCATGCAAGCTTCGAACGTAAGTGGGCTTTAAGGGTTGTATATCTATATATAATTCCTTAAGAATCCTCTAACCCTTCTTGCTAACCGTAAGGCCCACTTGGGCTCCTACATATAACCCATTTCATTAAGGTTATTAAGGCATGTTAGACTTATTGGGTTAGGTTTAATTATTTGGGGATATAATATATACATAGCCCGTAGTGTCCATTCGTATATACATATATGTAGGTTAAAGCTTTTGAAGATACATTGATTGAAGCCCAATGGTTCATGGGTTGGGCTTTTTAAGTTTTGTTCAATTTGGGCCCTTGCCTTTAAATTTATTATGTATTTAATTTATTTAGGAAAAATTTTATTCCTTATATTTATATCCGGGGAGCTACAGAGTGGGTCACACCCACGCTGCCGAGATTCTCGCCACAAAGTTTCCCTTCCAGGAATAGGTAAGCATAGAACGGACAACCCCCACGATCAAGGAAACGACACTCTTCAATCTACGTTATTTCCCAACCGAGGAATAGCCAACACCACCAAGGCCTATATAAATAGGTCCCCACTAGATCTAGAGAGGGGGAACAAAAAAATAGAGGCACCCCGATAGGCATAGTCTTGCAAAAATACAGAGGGAGAGAGAGAGCCATCTTCGTGCTACTTGAGCTCTACGCCAAGGAGGAAGGAGGAGGGACTGCGACACAACTACAAAGACAGAGACACATAGAGAGAGTAAGGAGCTTGCTCGTGCCAACAAAGCCCCACCCTAAGGAGGATAGAGGAGCTCTACGATAGAAGGAATCTCCGCCGGGAGAGTAGGGTCTTGGAGGTCCCTTTGTGATTCTTCTCCCCCTACCCCTCCAATCACTCTCCCAGAAGTGCTCTCCAGGGATACAAGTGCTCTCCAAGCTTACCAAGCACTCCCCCAGAAGTGCTCTCCAAGCCTCCAAGTGCTCTCCAGGCCTACCAAGCACTCTCCCAAAAATGCTCTCCAAGCCTGCCACGCACTCCCCCAAAAGTGCTCTCCAGGCATCGAAGTGCACTCCAGGCATCCAAGTGCTCTCCAAGCCTGCCAAGCACTCTCCCAGAAGTGCTCTACAGGCCTACTAGTGCTCTCCAGGCCTACCAAGCACTCTCCGAGAAGTGCTCTCCAGGCCTGCAAGTGCTCTCCAAGCCTGCCGAGCATTCCTCCAGAAGTGCTCTCCAGGTCTACCGAGCACTCCCCGTAAGTTTTCTCCCAATCTACTGAGCACTCCCCAGAAGTGCTCTCTTAGCATTCTCTCCAAACAAGGTGCAAATACCAAGTAATCTCAGACTTCTACGAGCACTCTCCAAGCATCCTCCCCAGGATACAGGCTCTCAATTCTCTTCCTCTCTTCTTCCCTGTCCGATTGATTCTCCATTTATTCCCCAGACCGGTTCTGACTTAATCATCCGAGGGTTGTCCCCTGGGGTCATACCCAAGGCTCCTTCAGACGTTGCTTCTCGAGTGCTTGCAGGTTTCCTGGGGTGACCGTTCGATCTTTCCCCAACAAACAAATATTAAAAGTGTGGTACGGGATTTGAGAGACCATTCTCTCGCCTCCACACTTTTTGGTGGGGGGGGGGGGGTGTGGACGCACTTTTTCCACCTGATGTTCTCTCGTTGGTCTATTAGTTTATTGGGTGCGTGGGCGTGCCAGTCACAAAGTGACGATTTATTCGGGCTCCGAAGAGCCCATGGTGCGCTAGATCTGACGTCGTCAGACGATTGTGTGGTTCGTGTCGGGACCGTATCCCGTCATGCCATAAAGGTCACGACGTCATTTACATCCCCCATATGAGGGAATACCCTTGATTAATTACCAAAATTAGGGGCCCTGCGGCCAAAAATAAATAATACTAACTGCGCGAGAAGGGGACAAGAATAAATCACACTAAAGTCCACATCAGGATACGAGCCATTGGCCATGTCGGTCACTCGCGGACCTTTTCATATTCGGACTCGGGTCCGTGATAGAAACGCGACGGAAACCGAGGTGGACCCGTTCAAATGTCTGCCGAACGCACGGTAATTTTTTAATGATGGCTCGGAAGGGATCTGGGGCGAGAAGCGAATCCGGTCTGATTGGAATGTCGGCCCGAGACTAGGTCGGGGCCTGGCCATGTCAGGATGATTCCCAAGATCCGGGCCCGGCCTGAGAGGGCGGCGTTGTTGTTCCTTTTGCGTCGGGTCACTGGGAGAGATGGGGCTGCAATGTAAACCCTAGCATCTTTTATCTGGGATTTTCTTGGTTCCATGTTCTGATCTCTGCTTTGCTGTTTATTACTTATTTGTGCCTTTGTCCCGAATGATTTCTCTTCTTTTATTTATTATTATTATTATTATTTTCGTACCCCCTTCTTTTTACCGTCATTATCACTTGATGGGGACATCACCTCCCATGCCCACGTTCACAGCTCGTCTCCTCGCCCCGGTTGCATCCGGCATGGTCTAGTCATTTAATTTTGAGTCCTATGTAATTTTTATTTGAGTCATTTGATGTATTTTCCCTTTTATTTGAGTCATGTTCCTAGGTCTTGTGTTCATTTCCCTAAGTTTGAGTGTCATTAGGTTGTCTAGTTAGCTATTGGGCCCAATTCATTGGGCTTGGCCCAAGGGCTCTCCCCTACCCCCTCGGTTATTTGTCATTGAGTCAATTGTCAGGGACTTTTGTAGAAATGTGGGTTTCCTATATATAGGACCCCATTCCCCCCCATTTCAACTTAATGAATCAATGAATGAAAAACTTGCCATTTTGAGAGTTTACACTTCTTATCTAGTGGAGAGATTCCATTTTTGGGTGAGAGACCCTAGGGGAGAGATTCCCCACCCTTCCCTCTCTTAATCTCTCTTTTTCACTCCACTTTCTCTCTCCTCCACACCCAATTTCGAAAATTTTCTCTCTCCTCCCTTCCCAACCACCACTCTCCCACCTACCCCCATTAAAGGCCACTCCCCTTCCCCACACATCCCATTACTCCACCCCCTAGTCCCAAGGGAGCATCCCCAATCACTAAGCCACCCTCCAACCACCTCATCCCTTTCCCAAGCACCCTTCCCTCTCCCCCATGCAACCCTCCACTTCCCTAGGCCATTTGAATTCAAAAATCCCCTTCCCTCCACAGCCCTAGGGCGCCCAAGACCCCTCCCCTTTGGTTAGGGGCGGCCCCCTCTCATCCTCTCCATCTTCCCTTGTTCCCCTCCATCACCCCCACCTTCTACCATCTAGAGTAAGAGGACCTGCAGAAGACCTGAAGCTTGCAGCAGCGACCCCGACCTCCTCCGGATGTTCCTAGAAGCCCAAGAGCCATCGTTGGAAGCGTCTGCCTGTCTTCTTCGCAACGGCAGTGGTCTCGTCCCCATCGGAGCTCGGTGCTGCCCAGGAAGCCCATTCTTCCACGACTACGCAGATCTGCCCCGGCAGAGGTTCTGAGCCGGAGAAAGAGCTTCACCACGACGAACCCAGGAGGAATCAGGCCACGAGCTCTTCTACAAAGTTCTTTCCCTTCCTGTCTACTTTCAGAATCAAGAAGCGGAACTCCATTCGGCATCCTGTAGCAGGCGTTATCAATTTTCTCCCTCAGCTTCGTAGTCTTGTTACCCACAGTCTGCACCGTCCTGTCAACAGTGTTCAGAGTTCGCTGGTCCTCTCCGACATCATTTGGCCTCCCGTAGTTTTTCTGCGAAGAGGACTCGTCCACGGTTCCAACGACTCTGACGGTGCTCGATTCCGAGTTCGGGAGCTGTCGGGGCATCCTCTGCAACCTGCTGTTGGAAACCATGAGCTAGCTCTGTAGAGATCCTGATCCAGGAGAGAAAGCTTCACCACGACAAACCCCAGAGGAATCAGGCCACGAGCTCTTCTGAAAAGTTCTTCCTCTCCCTGTCTACTTTCAGAAACAAGAAGCAGAACTCCGTTCGGCATCTTGCAGCAGAAGTTACCAATTTTCTTCCTCAGGCGTTCGACTCTGCTTCCCACTATCTGCATCGACCACTCCTCACTTTTCTGAGTCCTCTGATCTTCACCGGCATCTTTTGGCATCCCCGTTTGTTCTGCTGTAAAGAGGACTCACCCACGGTTCCAACGGTTCCAACGGCGACTGATTCGGAGTTCGGGAACGGTCGGGGCAGCCACGTCTTCCTGCTGTTGATAATCTGTTGCAGACAATCCAGAATCAGCAACCCTGTTCGTGCTCCCGCCCAGGCCGGCAGCAACCCCTGAAGAAATTGGAAAAATTCAGAGGCACTCCTGTTCCAGAGACGAAGAGATCCCCACTGGTCTCGCCCTCAGAAAAATTCCTGAGCAAGTTCTACAGCTGCAACACCGGCTATCTGTCCTTATCCGCAGACAGCAGGCAGATTCGGTGTCATCACTTATTCCTCACTCTTTGCTTTGATTTCCCCTCCCCGCTTGGCCGGCTGAAGGCCCCTCCCTGCGTGGAGGTAGTATTGATTGTAATATCATTAACCCCCACCCCAAGGTCCCCCCTCCTGCGAGAGGTGTAGTGTTGTAATAGCTTAAACAGGTCAAGCTACCCCGGCGCGGCGTGTGGGGAACCCACGCTTCCCCGCTCGCCCTCGTCTCCGAGCGGGACCGGTTTCTTCAAACCGGTCGAGTGAGTGCTCCAAAACTTTGCTCTAATTCATGCTTGTTCTTTCAATATTAGTTCATAAACTCCGCTGGCCGTGACGAGAGCCCGATCTTTAAGCTCATTGCTATAAGTGATGATCGTGGGAAGAGAGTGGAACCCGTGCCCTTTGGCACTTCGTCGGACCCTTGATTTGGGCAGCCATACCCTTGGGGAATCAAACCTTGGCCTTGCTGGCCCTCTACCAGTAAGGGCCCAGCCCACACAACCTCCCCTTGGCATTGCCAAGTTACCCCCGGGTCTTAGTGAGCATCGGGTGAGCGGTTGCCATTATCGGTCCGTTTTGAATGCTTAATTGTGCTTGCTTGTTGAGTCCTAGGTTGTGTCACATCAATTGGTATCAGAGCAAGTTCTAGACTTGTCTCTACTAAGTCTTGTCCTAGGGCCATTGCATGCATCACCCTTGTCCACTATCATGACTACCTCATACATGGCATATTCGCCACTCTTAGGCCCATTAGAAGCCTTTGTGTTTGATGGATCCCGCCCTAGCATATATCTAGAATGGGAGAAGTCCATAGACCAACACTTTGGGAGGTTTACCCTGTCAGGGCTTGTCCAAGTCAACTATGCCAAGAGTTTGCTTTGGCGCCAAGCTAGGAAAGAATGGGAGAACATTGTAGGTTTGAGAGAAGCCAAAGGGGAAGCACCCATTGAATCTTGGGATGAAATGAGGGCCGATCTTAGAAAGATCTACGCACCCCAACCCAAACCTCTTCAACCAACCGATCTTTCACCCCCGAACCCAACTCCCACCCATGAACTTCCCCGACCAAGCCCAACCCAAGTCCACCCATGTTCACCACCCCGAGAGTACCATGCACTGACCATTATCACTCCACCCACCATAGACTATCCTACCCCATTATCCTTGGAAGTTGTGGCCCACACTCCTACCCAAGTGGAGATGGATGCCAATCCGGATTCACCTCCCACCATAGAGAACATCCTAGACCCCCCACTTCCACCCACCTCTCCTAGTTCGGGTCCTCATGAGCCGCACACCCTAACCATGAATGAGTCCATACTCCAATGGCTTAAGCAAGGCCCCACCATTCCTAGCTCACCACCTTACCTCTCACCCTTGGCATATCAAGTCCAAATTATGCCCACCCGGTCTTCCCATGTCACACTTCAAACCTCCTACTTTGTGGAAGGCTTAGGGGACCTAGTGGACTGTTTACAATGGCAAGTCTACCTGACCAATATGCTAGCCATAGGACCATTGGAGTCTAGCCCCATCTACTCTAGTGGACCCTTCCTAGCTTACCCCGCCACCGGTTCCATCACCTCCATCTACACTAGTGGCCATTATACGAGTGAAATCCTCCTCTTTCTCCCCAAGGATGAGAAACCAATCTTGGCCCACTTCCCACCCATCAAGATTCCAATTGCTTTAATTGGCCAACCCACTAGAGACCTTGGCCCAATTATCTTGGAGGAGGATGACTCACCGTTTGGGTACCTTGAAGACATAGAGTGCCACCCTCTAGGAAGACCTTTCCACTACCCCTTTGATCCCTTCCTATGGGAGCCTAGACCCCTATGTGACCCAACCACCTTATCCACCACCCACCTTTCCCTAACCCAACCCACCATGTTTGACCCAATCCACCCCATCCTAGACCCGGGTTACACCTTGGGAGCCATGACCTTGGGCCACATATCCCTAGGTAATAAGGTTGTGCTCCACCCCATGATGACCACCTTCTTAGATCCATTCGATCCTTTCCAATGGGAGTTCAAAGGTTGTCCCACACCTATACACATGGAAGTCACCCTTGGGAAAAACATGCATGTGTCTAGGCTTACCACACCACTTGGCATGAACACTATGTTGGGTCCATTCATTCATATCACCCACATGTCAAGTAAAAAGTATGAGTGGTCCATGTTCGGATGTAATGGTCCACCTTCATTCATCATGGGTCTTAAGCATGTCAAAGGCATCTACGGATGTCCGGGTCCCCCGATATTTATCACCACTTTGCATGATAGGGCCACCTACGGGTGCCCCGGCCCACCTAGGCTGACCAAAGTCTACACTACATCATTACATGATAGGTCTACTTTTGGTTGCCCAGGTCCACCCATCACCCCTAGAATGTCTGCATTCACAACATTGCATAAAGAGATCCGCAAGCACATTAGCAAGAAGAATGTGACTTATAAAAGGCGAGCCGACTCTCATCGACGTCACCAAGAATTCCATGAGGGTGACTTTGTGATGGTAAGGACGGAGAGGCTCTCCCCGGGAGCCATCTCCAAATTGAGGCCACGTGGGGCTGGTCCCTTCCAGGTCCTGAGGCGCATTGGTGCAAATGCCTATGAGTTAGATCTCCCCGAGGAATATGGGGTAAGTCCCACATTCAGTGTCGCCGACCTAGTGCCATACAAGGGACCCACGGTGGTACCTAGTGAGGATATTGAGCCTATTCCCTCCGTTGAGAGAGCACCCACCCGTGAGGAGAGTCCACCAGCCAAGAGAGCCCAGCGTGAGCGCATTGAACGAATATTGGATGAACAGGTCACTACCACCAGGAGCAAGGTATACGAGCGCTATCTCGGCAGGTGGATGGATCGGTCTCGTTCGGAAGACTTGAGGGCAGTACCACTTCTACACCCTCCAAGGAGGGAAGGACACTTACTCGACGGAGTCGAGTTCTCCGCACCCCGGGAGTATGATGGGGACATCACCTCCCATGCCCACGTTCACAGCTCGTCTCCTCGCCCCGGTTGCATCCGGCATGGTCTAGTCATTTAATTTTGAGTCCTATGTAATTTTTATTTGAGTCATTTGATGTATTTTCCCTTTTATTTGAGTCATGTTCCTAGGTCTTGTGTTCATTTCCCTAAGTTTGAGTGTCATTAGGTTGTCTAGTTAGCTATTGGGCCCAATTCATTGGGCTTGGCCCAAGGGCTCTCCCCTACCCCCTCGGTTATTTGTCATTGAGTCAATTGTCAGGGACTTTTGTAGAAATGTGGGTTTCCTATATATAGGACCCCATTCCCCCCCATTTCAACTTAATGAATCAATGAATGAAAAACTTGCCATTTTGAGAGTTTACACTTCTTATCTAGTGGAGAGATTCCATTTTTGGGTGAGAGACCCTAGGGGAGAGATTCCCCACCCATCCCTCTCTTAATCTCTCTTTTCACTCCACTTTCTCTCTCCTCCACACCCAATTTCGAAAATTTTCTCTCTCCTCCCTTCCCAACCACCACTCTCCCACCTACCCCCATTAAAGGCCACTCCCCTTCCCCACACATCCCAT
Source organism: Amorphophallus konjac (assembly GCA_022559845.1). NCBI lineage: Eukaryota > Viridiplantae > Streptophyta > Magnoliopsida > Alismatales > Araceae > Amorphophallus > Amorphophallus konjac. Next base: position 7,612 of record JAHNEJ010000876.1, on the reverse strand, counting down.
TACTCCACCCCCTAGTCCCAAGGGAGCATCCCCAATCACTAAGCCACCCTCCAACCACCTCATCCCTTTCCCAAGCACCCTTCCCTCTCCCCCATGCAACCCTCCACTTCCCTAGGCCATTTGAATTCAAAAATCCCCTTCCCTCCACAGCCCTAGGGCGCCCAAGACCCCTCCCCTTTGGTTAGGGGCGGCCCCCTCTCATCCTCTCCATCTTCCCTTGTTCCCCTCCATCACCCCCACCTTCTACCATCTAGAGTAAGAGGACCTGCAGAAGACCTGAAGCTTGCAGCAGCGACCCCGACCTCCTCCGGACGTTCCTAGAAGCCCAAGAGCCATCGTTGGAAGCGTCTGCCTGTCTTCTTCGCAACGGCAGTGGTCTCGTCCCCATCGGAGCTCGGTGCTGCCCAGGAAGCCCATTCTTCCACGACTACGCAGATCTGCCCCGGCAGAGGTTCTGAGCCGGAGAAAGAGCTTCACCACGACGAACCCAGGAGGAATCAGGCCACGAGCTCTTCTACAAAGTTCTTTCCCTTCCTGTCTACTTTCAGAATCAAGAAGCGGAACTCCATTCGGCATCCTGTAGCAGGCGTTATCAATTTTCTCCCTCAGCTTCGCAGTCCTGTTACCCACAGTCTGCACCGACCTGTCAACAGTGTTCAGAGTTCCTGGTCCTCTCCGACATCATTTGGCCTCCCCGTAGTTTTTCTGCGAAGAGGACTCGTCCACGGTTCCAACAACTCTGACGGTGCTCGATTCCGAGTTCGGGAGCTGTCGGGGCATCCTCTGCAACCTGCTGTTGGAAACCAGGAGCTAGCTCTGCAGAGATCCTGATCTGGAGAGAAAGCTTCACCACGACAAACCCCGGAGGAATCAGGCCACGAGCTCTTCTGCAAAGTTCTTCCTCTCCCTGTCTACTTTCAGAAACAAGAAGCAGAACTCCGTTCGGCATCTTGCAGCAGAAGTTACCAATTTTCTTCCTCAGGCGTTCGACTCTGCTTCCCACTATCTGCATCGACCACTCCTCACTTTTCTGAGTCCTCTGATCTTCACCGGCATCTTTTGGCATCCCCGTTTGTTCTGCTGTAAAGAGGACTCACCCACGGTTCCAACGGTTCAACGGTGACTGATTCGGAGTTCGGGAACGGTCGGGGCAGCCGTGTCTTCCTGCTGTTGATAATCTGTTGCAGACAATCCGAGAATCAGCAACCCTGTTCGTGCTCCCGCCCAGGCCGGCAGCAACCCCTGAAGAAATTGGCAAAATTCAGAGGCACTCCTGTTCCAGAGACGAAGAGATCCCCACTGGTCTCGCCCTCAGAAAAATTCCTGAGCAAGTTCTACAGCTGCAACACCGGCTATCTGTCCTTATCCGCAGACAGCAGGCAGATTCGGTGTCATCACTTATTCCTCACTCTTTGCTTTGATTTCCCCTCCCCGCTTGGCCGGCTGAAGGCCCCTCCCTGCGTGGAGGTAGTATTGATTGTAATATCATTAACCCCCACCCCAAGGTCCCCCCTCCTGCGAGAGGTGTAGTGTTGTAATAGCTTAAACAGGTCAAGCTACCCCGGCGCGGCGTGTGGGGAACCCACGCTTCCCCGCTCGCCCTCGTCTCCGAGCGGGACCGGTTTCTTCAAACCGGTCGAGTGAGTGCTCCAAAACTTTGCTCTAATTCATGCTTGTTCTTTCAATATTAGTTCATAAACTCCGCTGGCCGTGACGAGAGCCCGATCCTTAAGCTCATTGCTATAAGTGATCATCGTGGGAAGAGAGTGGAACCCGTGCCCTTTGGCACTTCGTCGGACCCTTGATTTGGGCAGCCATACCCTTGGGGAATCAAACCTTGGCCTTGCTGGCCCTCTACCAGCAAGGGCCCAGCCCACACAACCTCCCCTTGGCATTGCCAAGTTACCCCCGGGTCTTAGTGAGCATCGGGTGAGCGGTTGCCATTATCGGTCCGTTTTGAATGCTTAATTGTGCTTGCTTGTTGAGTCCTAGGTTGTGTCACATCATCACTGTTGCACATTTGGAGTTCTTTAATTAGCATAATTTTCATCAATCCATTTGCTGTCGTTAATGTTATTATCATGCCATGCGTAAGTATATACGTATGGTGTGCCGGCGAAGGGAATAGTGGGGCGTACCGCTGAGGAATGGAGTGTGCCGCTGGAGGCTAAAGGAGGTGTGCCGCTAGGGAATGGGGTGTGCCGCTGGGTGCTAAAAGGGGTGTGCCGCTGGGGAATGGGGTGTGCCGCTGGAGGCTAAAAAGCGGTGTGCCGCTAGGGGCTAAAAAGGGGTGTGACGCTAGGGGCAACGAGGGTGTACCGCTGAAGGTTAAAGGAGTGTACCGTTGAGGGTTAGGAGGGGTAGAGTGTGCCGGTGAAGGGCTAGATAAGTGTACCGTTGAGGGTCGTTGAGGTGGAGGTAGGGTGAGCAAAGGGGTGTACCGCTGAAGGTCGTTTGGAGTGTACCCCTGGGGGACCAGCGGAGCGTGCCGGGGAGGGTTGGAGCAAGGGTGGAAGTGAAGGCCCACTCTTCTGTTATTTTTTTAAGGCTTTTCTTTTCTTCTTATCTTAATTTCTATGTAGTTTTATATAAGCTTCTCCTTTTCCTTGCTTTATTCCGTTCGGCCTCTTCTCGCAGATCGGACGTTCGGGCTACCAGGTTGTTAATTGGTCCGATTCCCATCATGGTGCCGGCAGCGGCTTAATTAATTGGAAGGTTCCATCATTAATCGTTCCATGCGTTTGTTGCTTCCTTTTGCCTTTTTAACATTTTTTTGTTATTTTCTGACGAAAATTCGGCGGCACCTCCCCTCTACCCGAGCGTAAGGGAGGTACAGGGAACGCGCCCACATGGAGTGGCGGAACCCGACAACTGGAGGTGGACGCCCGGAGGCAGCAACACCTTTATAAAACCCCGGAAAACCAGGAGAAAACCGTGAACGGAAGACCTCTAATACTAGACAGAATGGGCTGGGGGTTGGCGGCTAAGGGTGTACCGCTGAAGCACCAGGGGAAGGTGTACCGCTGGGGGGGGAAAGTGTGCCGCTGAGGGCCTCAAAGGTGTGCCGCTGAGGGCCAAAAAAAGGTGTACCGGCCAAGGGCCAACAGGGAGTGCCGCTGAGGGCCAAAAGGTGTGTATCGGTAGAGGAAAGCCAAGGATAGGCTGCTGGTTGCTAGGCGTTCTAGAAGAGAAGGAGGGTCTTCCTCCCCTCAGGCAGGTTGATACAACTGCTGGCCATAGGGGAGGGTAAAAAACCCGAAAGGCCAAAGATCATACGGGAGCGATCATACTGATATGGAAACCCCAGAAGTATCGGAGAAATAGAGAGATGGAGGAAGAAACAGACAACACATCATACACCGTGAAAATGGGCATAAACCAACAAAATAACAGAGAAACCCAAAGAGGGTGATTTTCATTCATGGGGAGCAAGGGGTCATGGCCAGCCATACACATTGCCGAGCACGCCCTAGCCGAGGCTACGAGCAAGGAGGAAAACCAAAATACAGAATGAAGGGAGGAAAAAAAACAAGGAAAACCCCGGAAGGGAAAGTGTTGGGGATTGAAGCAGGGACGAGCGTCCACTGCTCGTTCCCCCGCACCTTCCCTTGTTACAATCAGCCCTCCTTCTCTCTTACTCTCTCTTCTTCCCGGTGGCCATCGGAGGAGACTCACGCTGGAGCCCTTCTTCTTTTCTTCTCTCTTCTCTTCCTCTCTTGCGTATGTCTCTCCCTCTGTCTGTGTCTCTTGCCCCTGCTCTCTCTCTCTCTCTTCCTCTTCGTCGAAATGGGAGTCATTTATACTCCGGCAGCGGGAGCCTTCGAGCACAGCCGTCGGAGGCGGGAAGTGGCTCATGATGATGGGGTTTGACTCCCCCGTCCTGGATGCCAGTGGGATAGCCCGCGTGGCCCAATCCCTGGGTTGACACCTCATAGAGCTCACTGCGCGCCAAGGATGCGTAGGGCATGGGCACCACGTCGTTCAGCCGTTGAAAAGGCTTAACGCTGTGCCGCTAGCGGGCTGCACAAGTGTGCCGTAGGAGGGGCCAAAAAGGCGTGCCGCTGGGGCACAAAATGGGCGTGCCGTCGAAGCCCAGCAGAGTGTGCCGCTGAGGGCCCAAAGGGGGCGTGCCGCTGGAGGCCATGGGGCGTGTACCGCTGGACCCCCCCTGGGTGTGCCGCTGGGGCACCCAGGGGGTATGCCGCTGAAGCCCAGGATGGGCGTGCCGCTGGAGACCCCCAAGGGGTGTACCGCTGAAGCCCCATTAGGGCGTGCCGCTGAAGCCTTCCCTGGGGGTGTACCGTTGGAGACCCTCCCAAGGGGGGGTGTGCCGTTGAAGACCCCCCCAAGGGGGGTGTGCCGTTGGAGACCCTCCCAAGGGGATGGATGCCGCTGAAGACCCCCCCCAAGGGGGGTGTGCCGTTGAAGACCCCCCCAAAGGGGGGTGTGCCGTTGAAGACCCCCATGGGGGGTGTGCCGCTGGGGCCTGGGGGGCTTGGGTGTGCCGCCGAAGGCCCCCATGGGCGTACCGCTGGAGAGGGGCCAGGGGCGTGCAGTTGAGCGACTAAATGGGTGGTTTTGAGCCCGTTGTAAGCACGAGTCTTGGCCCATTTGATTTTCTTCGGGGCCCATGGATTGCGGGGCTTTTTTGTGATTGGTCTCTCTTCACTGTCGTGACCCCGGAGACCGCTTCACCGGCAATGTGCACATTTGGGGCATCTTGGTGGCTAGTCTCTCTAGGATTTCTCCACCCGGTGCCGTTGCTGACGCTGGGCCGAGCGAGACATCTGGGTGTGCAATTTTTGGTGTCCACAAATGCCCCCCACCCACGGGTAGCGCAGGCGAAGGATGATCCGGGCGATGCCCGCGGGTGTACTCGTCTCTTTTCTCTTTGCCAGTGCCGACAGGGTGTTGGGAGCTGGCCTGGTTTGTTGATCTCTTTGTCTCTTCGTCAGTGTCGATAGGGTGTTGGGAGCTGACCTGGTTTGTTGATCTCTTTATCTCTTCGTCAGTGCCGACAGGGTGTCGGGAGCTGACCTGACTTGTTGTTCTCTTGGTCTCTTTGTCAGTGCCGATACGGTGTCTGGAACTGACTTGGTTTGTTGTTCTCTTTGTCTCTTCGTCAGTGCCGACAGGGTGTCGGGAGCTGACCTAGTTTGTTGATCTCTTTGTCTCTTCGTCAGTGCCGACAGGGTGTCGGGAGCTGACCTGGTTTGTTGTTCTCTTTGTCTCTTCGTCAACGCCGAAAGGGTGTCGGGAGCTGACCTGGTTGTTGATCTCTTTATCTCTTTGTCAGTGCCGACAGGGTGTCGGGAGCTGACCTGGTTTGTTGTCTCTTGGTCTCTTCGTCAACGCCGACTGGGTGTCGTGAGCTGTTCTGGTTTGTTGATCTCTTTGTCTCTTCGTTAGTGCCGACAGGGTGTCGGGAGCTGACCTGGTTTGTTGTTCTCTTGGTCTCTTCGCCAATGCCGACAGGGTGTCGGGAACTGACCTGGTTTGTTGTTCTCTTTGTCTCTTCGTCAGTGCCGATAGGGTGTCGGGAGCTGACCTGGTTTGTTGATCTATTTGTCTCTTCGTCAGTGCCGACAGGGTGTCGGGAGCTGACCTGGTTTGTTGTTCTCTTTGTCTCTTCGTCAGTGTCGACAGGGTGTCGGGAGCTGACCTGGTTTGTTGTCTCTTGGTCTCTTCGTCAGTGCCGATAGGGTGTCGGGAACTGACCTAGTTTGTTGGTCTCTTTGTCTCTTCGTCAGTGCCGACAGGGTGCCGGGACTGACATGGTTTATTGATCTCTTCTTTTCTTTTCTTTCTCTCTCTTTTTTTTGAACCACATTACCGATACAAGCGCCCTTTCGGGTTTTCACCGGTACCGGCCCCCTCTTACTTTTGCCCACGCGCCCTCTCGGGTTTTTCACGTGGCGGGGGTACCCGGTTTTGCCTGTAGCGCCCTTACGGGTTTTCGCCACAGCCGGGTTGTTGCCATTTTTACCCTTGTCCCCGTGTAGGGGCAAGTCCGGCGGGGTATCTCTATTTTTAACCCCATTTTATTTTCTTCCTTTTTTTTTTGACGAGCGAGTGATATGCAAGTGTCGGCTGGGGCACGAAGCCTTGCGCCGGAAGGTAAGGCTTATTCGTTGGCAGAGAAGAAAATGCCAGCGCAATGGGAGAATTCGTGCCGATTCGGGCGTAAGATCCATAATGGCCATATTGTGCGGAGTGGGTTGCTAGGGTATGGGGCCTTGCGCCGGGAAGGGACTTATTCGTTGGCAAGGGACTAATGCCAACGCAAGGATAGAGATTCTGTCGATCCGGGTCAGGCCCGTGATGGCGATTTCGTATGATGGGAGGTAGCTGAGGTACGAGGCTACGTGCCAGGGAAGGACTTACTTGTTGGCGGGGTAGTGGTGTCATGAGTGCGTTGTGGGCGGGGATGAAACGCTCCCCGGAGACACCTATTGTCTTATGTTATTGGCTTACACCTCCACACATATGAGTAGATGCGTACGAAGGCATATGCCTGATATATATATATATATATATATATATATATATATATATATATATATATATATATATTTATTTATTTATTTAATATTATATATATATATATATATATATATTTAATATTATATGTATGCATATAATTTTTTTTGCTTCTCCCTTTTTGTTTTCTTCTTCTATTCCTTTTTCTTCTTCGTCCCTTTTCGTTTTCCTCTTTTCCTCTTTCTGCTTCTCCCCTCTCTTTTCTTTTATATATTTTTTTCTTTTTTTTCTCTTCTTATTTCCCCATTTTTTCTTTTTTTTATCTCTCTTTTTTTTCCTTTTTTGTTTCACTCGCCCCGTATATAAGGGGGGCGGGTTGGCTCGAATGGGCCACCCCCCTTTTTCAACTCTCTCTATTCCCTCTCTTTTTCTCTCTCTTTGGTGATCGAACGGGTGCGACACTCCCCTCCCCTCTTCTCTCTTCATCTTCTGCGTCGCCGGCCGCCAACACCACCGTCGCCGCCATCTTCTTCGTTGCCGGGGTGAGGAGGCTGCGGAGGAGGGGCTCCCCCCTTTTTTCTTTCCCCTTGCCTCCTCTTCCTTCTCTCCTCTTTTCTTATCTTTCTTTCCTTCCTTCCTCTTCTCTTCATCTTCGGGGGACGGTGGAGCCCTAGGCTTCTTCGCCCCTCTCTCCCTCTTCTCTTCTTCTCTCTCCCTTCTCCTTCTTCTCCTCATCCTCTTCTCCGGGGCCATGGCAAACGGCGAGCATCGTCGGTCGCAGAGGAGGCCTTTGGAGCGTGCCGTGGAGAGAGCAGTAGGCCGTGCCGGGGACGCGAAGCACGGGTGTGCCGGTGAAGGCGCCTCGAAGCGTGCCGGCGAAGACTGCTTGGGGCGTGTCAGCGAGGGCCCGTATGGGTGCATCGGGGAAAGCCTCTAGGGCGTGCCGGTGAAGCCCCCTTGGGTGTGCCGGGGAAGGCACCACGGGGTGTGCCAGAGAAGACCGCCTTCACGAACGTGCCGGGGAAGGCACCTAGAAGCGTGCCGGTGAAGGGCACTTAGGGCGCATCGGGGAAGCGGGCAGAAGGTGTGCCGGGGAAGCATCCCGGGGTGTACCGGTGAGCCCTGCCAGGGG